>PVKH010010500.1:0-18217 GCA_004027955.1 Chaetophractus vellerosus | reverse complement strand
CAGTCCTGAGTGAGGAAAGAAGATAAATTTAGTTTAGGGTTGGTTGAGTTTGAGATGACTGTGGGATATTCAGGTGGATATTCATGCCCAGAAACCAGGAAAGAAATGTGGGCTGGAGATCTGGATTTGGAAGGCATGGGTGGTGACGGGAGCCAAACCACCACAGTGGAGCAATGGTTTTCTACCAGGGGCAATTCTGCACCCCAGGGGACTTTTGGCCATATCTGGAGATACTGGGGTGCAGGGGAGACATTTAGTGAGCAGAGACCAGGGATGCTGCTAAACTTCCTACAATGCACAGGATGGCCATGCACAACAAAGAAATATCCAGTCCTAAATGTTAATAGTGCCAAGGTTGAAAAACCTGGGAATGGTTGAGTGTGGATAGTGAGAAGAGGGCTGAGGATGAAGCCCAAGAGAATTCCAGACATTTAAGGGATGGATAGAGAAGCAGGCACTTGAGGAGACTGAAAGAGAGTAGCCAGAGAGAAGCCACTGACCTGGGGAACATACTCAGTTACACAGACTTTGGTTTGGGGGTAATGGATAGAATGCATGAGGAAGGGAGACTGGTTGACAGTCTCCTAATTAATCCTTTCCTGGTGCCCCCCCCCCGCCCCCCATGGGAACACTGGAGACAGACTACCAGTGGGCCTAATGGAGTAAGAAAAGAGCTTTATGAAGAAGCACTTTTTAACTTCTCTCCACCCTTTCTTAAAGGACATGCAATCAGAGAAGATCAGGGAAGCACACGAGTTGTGAATTGGTACTTGGGTAGTTAAACTAAATCAGCAGGTCCAACCAGCTACAGACATTTGAGCTCTCTCAAGTTTGCCCTCCTCAACAAACTCAGATGAAAGTGGTGGGTATTTCCACTTTCCCCAAACAGTATTTTCCCCCGTTGTAGGAACTCAGGCTGACAATTTATTACTAAGTGAAGGGTTTAGACTCATTGGATTTTACTGCTGGAAATGGCTTGAAATGTCATCTGGGCTACCCCCTTATTTGATATTGCACTTTCCTGGTTTGGCATATTTGGAGCTCGAGATCAGTTCTACAGAAAACCAGAATATCTCCCTCATTGGGCTAGCTGTATTTGGATGCCCTAGGCCTCCCCTAAATGGGAACTGCATCCTTGGGTGAATTCTGAAATGTATTTGTCTCATTTCTCCTTTTCACTCATAGTTACACCATGCTTAACTCATTTTCCCTAAAAAAAAAAAATAAGATAATGCACTTAAAGTGTTTAGCACCATGCCTAGCCTATTGTAAATACTCAATAAATGTCAAATGCTTTTTTTGTTTCTTGGGCTATTTCAACCCACAGTCCTAGTCAGGGTCAAAACTAATTTCTGTGGGTCTAAGCTTTGCAGAGATAAATCTGCCTGCCAGATTTCCAATGAAACCATGATTTTAAAAGATTAACATTCAGAAAACATTCTTCCATATTGCTAATGCCCTAGGAAAATATCATATATCTGAAATCTTACTGCATGAAGATTGATGTACAGTTGTAACAATAAAGCCTCCCTTTTCTGGGGAGAGCTGAGCCAGCAACTGGTTTTTCTATCTCTTCTCAATAAAAATAAGAGAAAAGAGGGAAAAAAAAAACATACATACTTGCTTTCTGTGGTACACAGCTTCTTACTCAATTCAAATAACAGTTTCCATGCATATCAAAAATCAGATTTTAGTCTGCTGGTTTGCAAATCTCTTGACATGATGGACCAAAAAAAACCTTTCAGATTATGCTTCCCAATTTTTTTTTATCCTCCTGGGTTCCATTTATATTGGAGAAAGGATTAGGGAGTTAGAAGAAGGGGAAATGCAGGTAGATGGAAAACATTTTTCAAACTAGAAGATGCTATTGCGCCTTCAGGGTGTTCTGTTAAATTCCTGGACAGGTACAAACCAAGTGCCATTCTGGAAGATCATGAGCCACAACTAACTACAAACTACCCACAACAACAACAAAAACAAACTCCACACAACTTGGGGGCGGGGATGGGGTGCTTTATATAATGTGTCCATCCTGTCCCAAAGTTTGCTGCACTCTCCCCGGAACCCACACAATATTCTCACTACACAGTGTTACTCATGCCCCCTGCTGGAGAAAGCAAACATGCGTCATTATTAAAGGGCAGCAGAAGTTTCCATTTTCCTTCAACTTTACACTGGGGAACCTACAAGGCAGAAAGGCGCAAAGTTCAACTTGGACCCAAAAGAGCGTCTTCCTCTCCCTTGAAATCCTCTCTTGCGCCCTCTCGGAGCCGGCGTCCAAAACAATTACCAGGGGCTCTTTTTCTTAGTCCGAAGTAAAAGGACTGGCCAGACTGAAAAGGAGGGACTTTGGGGGAATACAGGATTCCAGCCCTGGGCTGCGGCCGGGAGGAGATGATGTAACCGCTTCTGCAAAGAGGGTTGGGGGTGGAGCAGCCGAGAGGGAGCCCGCGCCGCGCCTGCAGCTGCCAAGGAAGCGTTCCGAGCCCACGTCAGGGGAGGTGTCGGGATAAATAGGGTCTCGCAATGGCCGTGGCAGGCTGCGCCTCGAGCTCCGGGGTTCGAGACCGGAGCTGCCCCGGTGGGTTCGCGCCCTGGAGGCTGAGGGTTGGCGCTGCTCCTGCTCCGTGCGGCGGACGGCGGATATCCACCGCCGGACCCTGCGGCATTGCATTGCTACCTACAAAAGTTTGGAAAGAGCACCTCTTCTGTGCCCCCGAAGGACTTCCACCGCGGAGAAGCGAGACTCAAAGACTAGGGAGGCGGGAGAAGAGCCTATTCTGCCTGCCGGGGTCGCAGCGCGGGTAGGCAGTACCATGTTCCTCTCCATCCTGGCCGCGTTTTGTCTGTGGCTGCGCCTGGCGCTGGGCGTGCGCGGCGCGCCCTGCGAGGCGGTGCGCATTCCCATGTGCCGGCACATGCCCTGGAACATAACGCGGATGCCCAACCACCTGCACCACAGCACGCAGGAGAACGCTATCTTGGCCATCGAGCAGTACGAAGAGCTGGTGGACGTGAACTGCAGCACCGTGCTGCGCTTCTTCCTCTGCGCCATGTACGCGCCCATCTGCACCCTGGAGTTCCTGCACGACCCCATCAAGCCCTGCAAGTCGGTGTGCGAGCGCGCGCGCGACGACTGCGAGCCGCTCATGAAGAGGTACAACCACAGCTGGCCCGAGAGCCTGGCCTGCGACGAGCTGCCTGTCTACGACCGCGGCGTATGCATCTCGCCGGAGGCCATCGTCACTGACCTCCCGGAGGGTGAGGCCTGGGGAGGGAAGGAAGGGACTGAGGAGGCACCAGGGGCTGAGGAAGGCCTCCTGAGGACCAGGCGGCCACACCTACAGCTGCCAGCGGATGGTCAGACTCTGACCTGCTTGCAAGGGTTGGAGGAGGTGGGAAGGGGTGGGAGAGGGTGGGAGAAGACTTTGTTTCTGGAAGTGTGTGGTTTCCCCAAAGGAATTTCGGGAGCTGAGGACGAGGACCTTGTCCAATAAATAAATAAGAAAAAGTTTTGCTTACAAAGGGAGACAGGGGATATTTCCATTTGCAACAATAACAGAAATAATAGTAGTAGCAGCAAACACGTATGTGCTGCTTAATATGTGTCTGATTCAGTGTTAAGCACTTTACATAGCTTAACTCACTTATTCCTTAAAATACTCCCATTAGGCAGGTGCTAATACCATCTCCATTTAGTGCTATCTCATGAAAGTTCTTTCTGAAAAGGCAGTGACAGTCATCACTCCCCGCCAGAGCGGATGTGTAAATTTATTCGCCTTGGAACGTTGTGATGTCTAGTTTAAGGTCATGCACTAGGCGTGGCAATGACTATCTGTGGCAACATCGTTAACTTGATCTCAGCTTCCACGCCCTTCTTTTCTCTTTGGTCGTTTTCCTGCTTTTCTTGGAAGAAGGAGCAGACTTAAGTTCACTGCTCAGAATGAAACCTAAGTATATTTATCACCTTCTTTTATCCAGGTTTTCCCTGACCCAGATGGGGATTTGGAAATATACCCGTTATGTTGATGAGTGTAAACTGTCAATTTGGAAAAAGATCAACGTTTAAAAAGGGATTTGGGGAAGGGGTGACTGGAATTGCATAGTGTGGCTGTCTGTATCAGCCAGATGAATGGATGTGCATTCACATCAGGTTGTGCTGGATGGGCAGAGTCTACCCCCAAGGTATCCTTTTCTAAGCTCCGGATACAGATATGAAAGAAGTAGTTGGCAATCACATGACATAGTTGCTATTTATTATCATTTTTTTCTGATATTGTTAGTTGATGTCTTCAGATGGATCCTATTCCAGTTGGGTGAACAGGCCAAACCACTGACCCCACCCGTGTGGCCCTGTGTGTTTTTCAGACGTTAAGTGGATAGACATTACTCCAGACATGATGGTACAGGAAAGGCCTCTTGACATTGACTGTAAACGCCTAAGCCCCGGTGAGTTCTTAGCTCCTCAAGCCTCCTCCTCCTTTTTCCTCCCCTAAAGTGATTTCCGCACCCTTTCCAATTTTTTGCCTTGCTTTTTTCTTCTTTAGACCGGTGCAAGTGCAAAAAAGTGAAGCCAACTCTGTCGACATATCTGAACAAAAACTACAGCTATGGTAAGTCATTTGATGAAGCCATTCACTTTTGAGAGTGTCGTCACTAAGCTGGACCATACAGGTGGTCGACATCAGTAACATTTTAGACCTTTTAGGCCGTGCAATTTACTCCCCACATAGGTGCAGTAAAGAAAGACTAATAAGAATTCTATTGCAGTGATATTTCAATGGCAACATTTTATACTTTCTAGAAAACTTGTGGCGCTTACATCGAAATAAATCTTGCTTTTTTTGTTAAAAAAAAAAATTCAGACTTACAATCAGATTGTCCCTGTTAAAGCCAGGTGCTAATCACGAAGTAAAGAAGAGAGTTGGTGACTTTTCTAGTTAATTGTATGGGTTCTGGATGGCACAATGGCAACAAGTGTACAAACGTCTCTTTATTCTGAGTAAATCTAGTAAAAACAGAGTAAATTACCCAGGGAAGAAGAGTGCTGTGGATGAGATTAAAAGTTTGGCGCCATGACCCTCCTTGTCTTGGTGGGAAGGCAGTGCTCAGCCAGCATGGAGCACCCCATGTGCTCACTTCCTAAGATTTCATTGCTGCAGGTAGGATGGTGAAGGCCACTCGGGTGACTGATGCATACGTTTGGTTATCTGAGGCCCAGAGAATTAAAACCTGCCCATGTATCTTTTTACTTACAAACAGCTATAAATACTTAACACCTGAAAGAAATTGTGGGGAAACATGTTACTCATAAAACCCTATGGCTTCAATAGTTAAAATGCCCCCTTCTCTCTTATTTGAAGGACATTTTCAGCACTTTCTTCAGAGACTAAGTCATGATATTTTAAATGTTTTAAATAAATATAATTCTGCTCTCATCATTTGAAAGTAAGTTTAATTAAAAATATCTTCTGGGGCCGGCTGTATAGCCCATTTGGTAGGGCGCCAGTTTACCACCTGGGAGGCCCTGGGTTCGGTCCCCGGGCCTTCTCAAACGGAGTGGACCGCCTTGAGAAGGCAAGCCAGCGCCGGCGGGGCACGCTGCCTGGGGCAAAAGCAAGACCCCTCGGGCAAAAAGGCAAGCCCCCTCGGGCAAAGGCAAGCCCATGTGAGCAAGGGCGAGCCCCCAGAAGCAAGTGGGCCGCTGTGCTGGTGAAGCTGACTCAGCAGGTCGCCCCAGCAGGGGGAGACAAGCAGACACAGAGGAACACAGAGAAAAAAAAATGAACACAGCAAGAACAAGCAAAAAGGAGGGAATGTATAATAAGTAAAATAAATCTTAAAAATATCTTCTTTTAAAATATCTATTTGAGCTCTTTTATATTTCATTGCATCTCAGATTTTTCCTGTGGAGGTAACAGAAAACCGTTTGTGAAAAATGTCCACTTCATGTGCTAAGTTAGTTTTCCATATTTCAAATAATCAATAGGAAACTTTAGATTCTAAATCACAAATGAAAGTAGGAAGATCACTGCAGTATGCAAATCTGAAACAATAACCTCTTATTGGCACTGTCAGATTTGAGAACCATTTACAGCTAATGTGGGCAGTTCAACCAAAACTAAAAAGACACTAGTTTTTCCTATAGGTTTTTTAAAAAAGCTCTTCTATGTAGATATTGTCTTTGATCACTTTAGTCCATCATCTGCCAAGGTCCAACCTCAGTTACTAATCACAGTTTCACTTTCATGCTGTTTTCTGGGGTGTCATTGTCCTGGAACTACTTTGACAACGAAACCATTTTCTGTTCAAGGCCTTTGGCTCCTTCATTAACCAGCTTCCTAGGATGCAATTTAAGACAGACCCATTTTAAGCTGATTACACCTCCATGGAAAGGAGTAATAGCAAGAGGCCAAAGAAAAGTGATCATAAACAGTGGCATTGCCAACCATCTGTAATTACAGTCTACCTCCCCTCCGCTCACCACTGGCCTCATTTTGCTGGCCTGGGAAATTAAAAGATTGAGCACAGGAATCCCCAAAGACTCTTTCCTGTTTGAAAATATTATGGTTCTAATATCTTCTTTGGTAAAAAGAGGAAATTCAAATCTTATACGTGGTTGAGCCATATAAATTTTAGGTGACTTCTGAAACTGAGAAGAGTTCTCTCACTTCAAATCATGAACACAAAGAAGCATATGCTTCTGTGAAGTTTGTCTTGGTATTTTATGGAATTAAATTTCTTCATATATTTTTGACAAAAAGCTAATTTTGGAATTATAGACTGTTAGGGATGAGAGGGCTCCATGGGATCCTCTATTGAAATTCAATCTGCAGCCCAGTGAGGAGCAGTCACCCACCCGGAGGCATAACCCAGGCGAAAATATGCTTGTCGATTTGCTTTGACATATTGCAGTGTGATTCAGAAGTTTTAAAGCAATGTTGGCCAGATGGGAGACCTTACGTTCAGGATATGATTGTGTGGGCTTTTTGCCTTCACTTGGGCTGTTTGGACATGACCATAATTACAGGAGTGATTCTTCCAGAGAGGCTCGGGAGTGGAAGTAAATACGCCATCCCTAGTTTTCATCCAAAGGCTTGGACAACACATCTATCAATGTTTAAATCGCAGTGATCCATGCCAAAATAAAAGCCGTGCAGCGGAGCGGCTGTAATGAAGTCACGACTGTGGTGGATGTGAAGGAGATTTTCAAGGCCTCATCACCCATCCCTCGAACGCAAGTACCGCTCATTACGAATTCTTCCTGCCAGTGTCCACACATTCTGCCCCATCAGGATGTTCTCATCATGTGCTACGAGTGGCGCTCAAGGTAGGCACAAAGGGGCAGAAGAAATGCACATTTTTTATGAATCTGCGCAGCATTCGTGGTTTTGAAAAAAAAAAATACAGTGCCAGTAATGATTGAGAAAAAGAAGTAACGTTAATAGATGCCTCTGTTGGGATATCCTATATCCCAAGTATCATCAATTAATTACTCATAGAATTAAGAAAAATGGAAATATGAATATTTGAATAGAAACTTCAAAAATCAACTTCTATTCACTAAGAGACTTCAAAAATTATAGGCAAAGGGTTAATAATGGGAAAAAGTGTGAGAGGGTATATGAAAACTATTTTCTGAATGATTTGTCTGTAAACTTACAACCTAATAAAAATTATTTTAAAAACATGTGGAACAGGTAAATTATACTTTGAATAAATAAGTAAAAAACAAAACAATTATTTTCAAATCATTCTTAGCAGGGCAAACACTGAATTTTGCTTTTTTAAAAAGGCACACTTTTTATGCATTACACAAATTCTTTACACATCTAGTAAAGATGGCCGTTTGTGGCTACAGCTCCATATATCCCTTATCTACACTCAGTTTGTAATATTTGGTTGACAGTGCATTGTGCACAGGTGCAAACCTTCACACACATACACACATCTCTCCAGCCAGGAGTGTTTGTCTCTCCACATCTCTTTCCTTGGAACTTTTTATACACCTGTACATTCCTTATAAGATAAAAGTCAAACTCTTCAGCCCAGGTTCCAGGGCCCCATTCACTTGCTGCAATAAACTTCAGCAGTATTACTCATTTTAAGTAACAAGTCCCCCCATGGACTTTCTGCTATTACTATTTATCTGTTTATTCTGGATTGGCACAAGACTCTCTTTAAAAAAATAAAAAAAGAAAGAAAAAGATTTTTGAAACTGACTCCACTCAGATCATTTCTTATTCTGCCAGAACTTGGGTATCTTCCTCATACTCTGTATACCATCTTGTGCTCTTGGTTTTAGATGCATTCATCTGTTTACATCTTAACTCTCTAAAGTAGCTATCACTGCCTCTGGGCTGCTCTCTTAATGGTGTTTGTATCTGTTGCAGAACTAAACGCAATCCTGGAGATGTACCAGGCTGCTAGTCATTAAATTCTATTTACATAGATGAATGGATTATAAATAAATTCAACAGCAGGTTTCATGTCATTCTTCCCAAGTTAGTTTGTAGGTTTAATGCAATTCTGATCAAAGTCCCAATAAAATTTTTTTGCACTATTGGAAGTAATGTCTTCACAAATTATACTAATGATCATTTGGAAGGATAACCTGGAAAGACTTGTAACAGATATTTTGAAAATAAGAATGATGAAAGGAAATCTTTCCTATGAGAAATGCAAAACTAGTATAAAGCTACAATTGTTAAAAATGTGGTGCAAGAATAGTCATATAGATAAATCAGAAGAAAAAATTTTGAAACAGATTCAAATGCATATAAAAGTTCTTTTATATTATGGAAATACTGCAAATCAATAAGAAATGTTTATATTATACAATAAATGATGGAAGTTTTTTATTTTAAAAAATAGTGCATATTTTCACTTCATATTGACTGTAAAATAAATTTTCAATGAATTAAAGAAAGAAATATTTTAAAAATATAATCAAAGAAGACAAAATTAGACAAACAAATATGTTATATCTGAATGGCAAAGTACATATATAGAAATATTGTAAGAAACTACAAGGGAAAGATGAATATATATATATATATTTGACCACATAATATTGCATACATAAAGATCACAAAAAAACAGAAAGGTAAATAAAAACTGTGAAAAACACTTGCAACAGGCATGACAAAGGAATAATAATCTTACTTTATGAGGAGTTTGTATACACATATAGAAATATGTGTATATAAATCTATACAATTTCCAGAAGAAGAAATACAAATAGTAAGTAAACATTAAAAATATTTATACCCTTAATATGCAAATTCAAATAAAAAGAAGATTCCATTTTTACCTAATTCTTAATGTTATTAAATGGGATGAAATTCAACCATATTGCAAACAATTTGGCACTATGTGTTGAAAATCTAAAAAACAAAACAACAAAAACAACAACAAAATACTCTTTATCCCAGTAATTCTACTTTCAGACATTTGTCCCAAGGAAATAAAAAGCCAGTGCACACTAATATCTATACAAGGATATTGAAAAAAACTGAAAAAAAACTAAAAAAAAAAGGACATTGAATACAACACTGGTAATAATAGCATATGTTTATTAAACTTATATTTTTGAAGAGTTTTCCTTATATCCAAAGATGCATATCATATAATGATAAAAACATGAACAATATGATCTAAATACACAGTATGGTAAATATAAATATATATATATATATATATAGGTACAAGGAAGAATGAAAGAAAATACCATCAAAATATAGGTAGTGATTATTGGATTGTGAAATTCAGGGTTATTGAAAAAGTTTTTAAAATAATTTTCTATGTTTTTAAACTTTCTACTTTCATCATCAGAAGCTGCTTATTGAGACTAATTACTTTTTTTTCAGGATGATGCTTCTTGAAAATTGCTTAGTTGAAAAATGGAGAGAACAACTTAGTAAAAGGTCCTTAGTAAGTATAATCAGCAACACTAAGAATATGGATTTAAGTGCAAGCAGAGAAACCATGTAGAATTTGGGGAGTCTTCACATTCCCTTACGTCCAAACTCTCAGAGGAGCCAGCATTCACAAGGGCATTGGACTTGTGAATGAGCAGTTGAAAAGAGTATAGCTTTTCTCACTTGGAATTTGTATCACAACTCTTATCATTCAACTTCACATGATTGAAGTTGAGTCAATACTGATCTACTGTATATTGCCAGATTAAATGTGGTTTTGGTTTCATTATTATGTAACATTTCATTGTTATATCAAAGAGTCAGATACTTGGGCTGCATTCATACTTGCTGGTATTTAGGGGTGTGAATATCCAGTTTTAACACTCACACCATCACATACGTGGGGGAATCTCTTCCTGTGTTTAAAATAGTGTTATGACTTTTGTCAAAATCAATCATATGCAAAAAAGTAATTCTTTTGTGGCCAAATTCAGGATTTTAGTGGTAACATCATAGAAATATTGGTGATTCAATTAAAGGAATTATAATTTGAATAATCTTTTCCCAGAGATGTGAAATCATACCAGAATTAAAGGAATCAGGTCATTTAAAATTTTTAAAGTATTTTCACTCCAGAAAATATTTTTAGAGATATTCAGGGAAACTTATAATTTCAAGTTCACAAAAGGTATTTTTTATACTTTTATGGATAATATATTATTTCTGTTCTTTACATGAATGCTTTTATATATTTATGTATTACTACTACTGCTTGTGCTCTCTTAGTTTACACCAGTAAAAATTCTTGGGAGGAAAGAAAGGTACATTAATAACTGACTTATTGGAGAATGTAGTTTCACAACAGCCTCACTCAGTATATTGCTAAGTAACAGAACCAAGCACTACTGTGTTCAATCTGAGCTAAAAACTCATGCTTAAAAACTCACACTTACTGAACAGAAAATTCTAGCAAGATTGGTTATCTGCATTCTGAGACTACAAGTAGATTAGAAGTAACCAATGTAGGAGGCAAGTCACCCACAAGTACCTAAGACTGCTGAGAGGAAAGAAAGCTTTGCAATATCATAGTCATTTGAGCCATTCACCTTGCAGCAAATATTCCAGTATATTTCAGTAAGAATTTGAAGCATCACCATATCATAGCAATGTACAGTAATACATTTATTATTTTAGAAGAGACTAGAATTGTGCCCTTATGAGATCAGGAACAATATTTTTCATTTGATTATATTCTTAGTGTCTAGAACAATGGTGAGCCTATGATAGTGCTCCAATTTTTTTCCTTTTTTTTTTTTTTTGCTGAATGAAATAAACTCTAATAAAGCAGGGCCATGCGTGTTATAATAATAATAATAATAATAAACAAAATATCTATTCAAGTGGGCTAACTTTTTCATTTTTTCCTTACTTAGAGCTATTTCAAGAGTAAGTCTTTATACTCTCAAGGAAACTTTATCCAGTATGGCTCCTTTCCCCATGGTTCTGGGTAGCTAACAGTTTAGCGGATTATTCCATGTAGGTGGGGCTTCTGTCTTCCTTTGGAGGTAGGAGAATTAGGTGAACTTGTAAGTGTGGATAAATTGATTTCCCCATAAGGCTGGATAAATTGCTCCTTTCGACTTTGTTTTAAAAGGTTAAACAGTTTTAAAAGATTTTGCCAGGTAGGGCATATTGCATTATAGGACTAATGGACCACAATGCATGGGTGAGGGTCTTAGGCTGAGGAATCAGATGGGGGGAGAATTTGAATCCTGGCTCTGACATTTACCAGCTGTGTGGCCTTCTGCAGATAACCCTCCTGTGCTTGTTTTCTGTTCGTGGCAATAGTACCTGCCCAGAAGGGTTGTTGTGAGCTTCAGTGAAATGAATATGCGTATGAAGAGTTCATCATATATTGAGCACTTGTCACATTGCCTGGCACGTAACTGCTGAATATAGTGTGGCCATTATTATTGCTTTTGTCCCGATTAATATATTACAGTGAGATAATATATTGTGAAATAAATGCCATATTTCATTCGATTCTGGTATTAGTTTAGCAGCATGAAAGGGGTAAGAAGCGTTTGACAGTCATGTTTGCCATCTGTCTCCCAGCAGTGGGAAGAGAGGCTGCAGGAACAGCGGAGAACGATTCAGGACAAGAAGCAAACGGCCGGGCGGACCAGTCGTAGTAATCCACCGAAACCAAAGGGAAAACCACCTGCTCCCAAATCAGCCAGCCCCAAGAAGAACATCAAAGCCAGGAGTGCCCAAAAGAGAACGAACCGGAAAAGAGTGTGAGCTGACCGCTTCCCAGAAAGGAGGCAGACCAGACATTGCCTAGCACAGCCTGTGTAAGGCTACACACCCTTGCCTTAAAAACTCACTGTAATACTCTCTGCATTTTTCTTTAATGACATGCTTCTTTTTTTCCCCTTTTTTTTGGTAGTCACCACAAACCATAGTGGTAGGCTTGCACTTTGGTGTGGGAGATGTATAAAAGCTGGTTGAAAAAGCTTATGGCAATGTGTGCATACTCTGTGGGATCTCAATGTGGGGAAAATATGCTTTTTTGTTGTTACAAATTGACCTAATATGTGCATTGTGAAATAAATGCCATATTTCAAACAAAACATTAAATTTTTCACAGTATATTTTTATTTCAGGCTGACTTCTGTCACTAAAATGTTAGCGATATCTTAAATTGTGATTTAAAATATATGGAAGATAGCAAGAGGAATGGAATTTTAGATCTTTATGTGATTACAGTCTGCAGAAAAACGTTTAATATGAAAGGGGATCTTTGAAAAATCTAGAAAAGAAGGATGTGGAAAACTGTAATGTGTTTTTCACCAGAAAGCCTTTCTGCTCAGGTTTTAGGTAGGAAATCTAAAAGCAGAAATAATAATAATGGCAAATAAAAAGGAAAGGCAAACCTTTAAAAAAAGGAAAAAAAGATAGGCAACCAGACAACCTCTGGATCCTTGCTTGCTGGTTACCGTGCCCTGGGGGAGATGGGTCTCATCCTACCTTTTAAGTGGCACCAGCAACCGTGAGTTTGTTTCTCTCATTATGATTTCGGTACCAATTCATCAACCTTCAGATATTTTATACACAAGAGGAGAGGTGATGTGCTCATCTCACTTCCCAGGATAGCCCAGACGTCTTGGCTGCAAAACCGTAGGGAATTTTCTTTCTGCCGACTGCTGGTGCATAGAACAGAGCCTGCGTGACTGTGGTGGGGCTAGGGCGCGGAGGCCCGGGTTCTCAGCCTGCTGTTGCAGGGCTGCACACACGGGCTCTCAGCCTGGGAAAAGGGACTCAGGTCATGTGCCCATCCACTCTTCACGGAGGTTGAAGAGCAGTTTCTCCTTCAGATTTATCACAGCCCTCATTCCGTTGCCCCTTCTTCAAGGAGAAGGAGTAAGTTCCGTATTGCATTTGCATGAGATAGTTAAATGAATAATTAAATGTCATCTTTGCAGGCATTGGGAAGCAGAAGTGAGGTGTATGGTTCAGCCGGGGGAAAGCAGAGAAATAGCGCTAATGGGAATGCCCGTATGTGCAGTCGCCTCCTCCTGAAAGCTTCACTTTGCCTGCATGGCTAGCTGGGGCCAGCAGAATTAGAGGAACCCAGTGGTTCAAGCTACACAAGGGCAGAGATGAAAGTGTGCCTGCCTGCTATATAAAAGTCCACAAGGAAGGCCAGATGGTGTTTAGCACATTATTCAAACTATAGGGTCCTAGGAAAAGCCACTGAACATTACAAAAATCTTAACTAAATTAGGCACATTTATCAGTTTAAGTAACTGAGAAAAGATTAACTGGGGGGGAGCAGATGAGCCTCAAGTAGTTGAGCGCCCGCTTCCCACATGGGAAGTGCCAGGTTCAGTTCCCGGTGGCTCCTAAAAAAAACAAAAACACAAACATCAAGCAAACAAACAAACAAAAACAACTCAGGGGAGATGATATGGCTCAGTGGTTGAGTTCCAGCTTCCCACATACGAAATCCGGGGTTCAATCCTGGCCTTGGTGTCTCAAAAAAAAAAGATTAACTGGGACCACGGTTTTGTCATTTATGATGAAAATTTGAAAGTGAACATCAGTGCAAATGGAGAGTAATGTAACAAAGTAACCTTTGTGTGACAGAGCCAGAATATCTCAATTCACTAATGTTTTCTTCACATAGATATACTGTGGAGAGGCTCTTCATAGTCTATCTCTGAAATGAGAGTTGGTTGAGAGGTAGGTTACTTTAACTGGAAAAATACATTTTTTGCAATATTTAATCAACAAATTTCATAATTGAAGAACAACTGGAAGCATTTCTTATTTAAAATAATTTTGTTAGTCCTTTAGTAACACAATAAACCTATGTTCTCTATAAATTGTAAATACATGAAATAAAAAAAGACAGGACTTAAAACCCTACTTAATTTCACCAACCACTACGCAGAGGTAATTGCTGTTAGTATTTTGCTATATAATTTTCCAGGTGTGTTCCCTATACATTTATATAAAGATTTGAAAAAAATCAAAGTAGGAGCCTATTGTACATACTGTTTTGTAATCTCCTTTCTTTACTCAGCCCTTTATTGGGACCCTTTTCATGCAGATAAAGTTGAAACAACTTCATTTATGACTATTGCTTCGCATCCCATAGGATGCACTGTGCAACGAGCCCTTATGTTACCAGGTATTTAGGTTGCTTCCTGATTGAACACTGAAGAGACATCCTGGCAGAGAAATATCTGTGCACATGCTTAATTAGTTTCCTAAGAAAAGTTCCTTTAATAAGTATTGCTGGACCAAAGAATAGGAAAAGCAAAGAAGGTTCTTGAGCTTCTTAATTACCCTCCAATTCCAGAATACTTGGGCCAAAAGACTATGAAGACCCCTACTCTCCAATCCCTCACAAAGATTGTTTCCCCACCCTCATGTTTTTCATAAGTCTTAGCCGAGGACTGGATGTAGCCTTGAGTGAAGCCCCTCCGTCCGTGAACCATCATCTCACAAAATTCCCAACACTCCCAGCCCTCCTGGCAGCTGGGGGAATGAGTCATTGAGTGACTCTGAGGGGGCATTTAAGTGGTCATTACAGCATCTACTATAGTACATGTTTTTCAATTTAGTTATCCTATTACTAGATAGATAAATAGATTAGGTAGGTAGATAGATGATAGAGAGAGAGAGAGAGAGAGAGAGAGAGAGAGAGAGAGAGAGAGAGAGAGAATGATATAGTATTTCTTGACTGTTAGGAAAAGGCTATGCAACTCCCTCAATTTTAATGACTCAAATTTATTGATATAACCAGTCAGCTAAAAAACCAAATACTAACAGATCTCTTGTCTTCCCAGCCTCGTTATGAAAACTTAAGAAGTAAATAACCTTAGTTTCTTACTTTTCGGTCCCAATCCAATGCAGTCTGTCCTCAGATGCCTATGAGATTGCCTATTTTACCCTCACAATGAAAGCCCTCCACAGAAAGCTTGAGGGTGTTTCTGTTCGGGGGAACCAATCCCTGAGCAAAAGAGAAGAACAAATTTTTACCACAATTCTCTATCTGCTTTTATCACCAATCCAAAAAGCAAAAATGGCATTTGGAATTAAGGAATGAAAAAGATGAATGGGACCTTAGAGATTGTAATTTATCACACTGGGGAGAGGCAGCCTGCAGGGCTTCTCTGATGTCTCCCATGTGGTTAGAGAAAGGTCTGAGGCCCAAAGTGCCTGAATTTTCATTTACCAGGCCCAAGTGCAGTGATTATTTTGAAACATAAAACTGGGCTATTAGAAGGAATACCCAGTATGACCAGAGAAAGAAATAAGAGAAATTCCTGCTGCTGGTTATCACCTAATTTCCTAATGTGCAAATATTTTTCTAAAACAAGTATTAAAAAGTATTTTACCTGGAGAGATGCATTCTGTAAAATTGAAAGGCATGCCAACCCAAAATTTCAGCTGTCAATTTTGTGCTTTAACTGATAAAGCAGCCACACTGTGCTCTCCAGATGGGGTGTGTGGGATAGGATGTCGATCTTCATATCAACAGACCAAAGGAGAGGCTTCACCCTAGCATGGCGATGAAATAACCACCCAGTCCCCACTTGTATTACTTAAGAATAGTGATAAGCAAAAAGAAATGTGAAAACAAAAGCACAATGTCAAAATAAGTGCTATTAGCACTTTGGTGTGAATCCTTCCAGACTTTACCCCTGTGTGTATATGAATGTAATAATGCATCATGGGCATGTTTCCATGTCAAACTGTACACCTACATTTTCACTTTTTGCAGCTGCGTAGCATGGATGTATCAGAGTTTATTTTACCAAATAGCGTTAGAGAATAGACTTTTAAATGTCGTTCCCAAGGCATGCCAGTGTAGGACAGATATTTGTGAAACAAATAATATCCCACTATTATGTTAAGGAACAGATAACATTTTTCATTTCTGCATTTTGTATAATGAACATGTACTAGTATAATTAGACATAAAAAATTACAAAAAAATATTATGAAAGAGAGAGAGGAGGAGGAAAATGGGAGGGAGAAGGAGAGGGAGTAGGGGAGGGAGAGTGAATGGACTGTAGCATGGTCTTAAGCCAAGTAGATATGTAGATATGGGAACTATTTCATTGATCTAACGTGTATTAGAGGGTTCCTCTGAGAAGCAGGCACCAAAGCAGAATTAAAAGTGCAAGGATTCTATGAAGAAAGGAAATGATTGTGAGAGAAAATGGGGAGGAAGCTTGGAAAGGCTGGGAGAGGTGGTAGACCATTAGGCTCCTCTGCCTTGAGTGAAGGAGACAGGCAAGGAAGGTTGGATGGAACGTGCAGTCTAAGGAAGTTTTGGAAAGACTACTGGGGAGTCCTCAATCAAAAGTCAGCCACCAAAGAGACCCTTATTTCCCAGGAATAGTTCTGCCTTAGTATCCTGCAGTGCTCGGTCATTCGCAGGGAGCGGTCCCTGGGAAGCTGGAAGCGGGGTCTCAGTGCAAAGAATATCAGAGCACAATAGCTGAGGCCATTGGTCAGCTGGAAGTCTGAGACTTAGTCTCATGGCCATCATAAACCAACAGTCATAAAAATGTTAGAATTTACTACTACAATTTTCAGCACAATCTAAAGTGTGTTGGTGTCGAGCTGTGTCATTTCTCTGTCAATTTCTGTAATTGTTGTCAATTCACTGTGAACCCCGGAACCCCAAAGACTTTGATATCTTTCTATTAAATTTGTTTTATTTCAAATTTATTGAAGAGACGATGTGCTGATCACAACCACATATCTTACAGTGACAGATATCTCTAACTACTAGAAAGCAAGTTCAAGAAAAGGGTCTTTTAAGAGATGATTAGCAACAGTAACCAAGCCCATAATGTTAAAGTTTGCCTTTATAGGTTCAGAGGGCATAAACATGTTTCTAATATATTTAGGTGCGATATTTACATGAGAACAGCTTAATAGCTAGATATTTCTACACTATTTGGCTGTACTGTCTAGATAGGGACCACATTTTAATGGCAGGTTTGGATCATTTTAGCGACACACTTTCTAAAGGGAAAAACATACTGTATTAGCAATTAAATTCAGCTAACAGAGATGATTCATAACTACAGAGCAGTTCCCAAGTCTCACAAAATTGAAAGGAATTTAATAATATAATGAGGTGTAAAGAACTGAGGATAAACAAATAATGGTATTATGAATAAAATTCCATCCTGGTATTTAAGGAAAACTATGATACCATTCTTGAGTAAAACTGATGGATTTTTAAAACCCATTAACATTTGCAGTCTAATAATTTCATAGATTTATTATGTCACTGAAATATTTCAACAGCTAAAAATCACCTGGACAATTGCTGAGTCAACTCTCACTTCATTGAAAGCTTTGAAAAAGCAGACTTTGGAGGTCATCCACAGTGGCGTCCAAGGGGTGGGCAAGTCCAGACACAGTTCAGGCAAACATCTGTACCGGGGATCCGTTCCAGTGAGTGGAAAGGGCACCAAGAGAATCCAGGCAGAGGGTCATAAAATAGAGTGTCTTATGTTATGGGACGTCTGTCCATTTTCTGCAGCAGATCTGCTTATAGGGAACAGGATCTAGGAAGAGGAGGACTGAGGAGCGTTAGGCTCCAGCCAGGAATTCTCAGATCTCTGCTTAGAAGGGAGCTGAGCTCGTTGCAAGAATGGGGTCCGTTCTGTCCCGGCAGTTTCAGGCGGCTGCGGAACCCATCCCCAGCTCTGTTTGCTGTTGGGATAGAGGCGCCTCCCTGACAGGCCGCCCCCTGCCTACCT
>PVKH010010499.1:0-18215 GCA_004027955.1 Chaetophractus vellerosus | reverse complement strand
TAATGAGAGTCTTCACTTCAATAGTATAATGAGGATTTAAAATTTTATGTTTATGGGTGAAAAATTATGGTGCTGAACATCAACTCTGTTTAAATCTCAACCCTGCTCACATGTCCTTAACAGTAAAGATGATGACTATGATGAGACGGTAGTTAGTAACTCTTACAGAGCAGGTAGCTGTGTTAAGTATGTCATGTGCAAATAGGATTTACAGTTTACAAATGGAGAAAAATTATGCCTACAATGTTAAATGGTTTCCTCAATAAATACAGCTGACAACTGGGAAAACACATATTTGACTCAGGCAGACTAACTTCAGAGCCTCCTCTAAACCAATATTAATATTGGTTATGACTTAAACAACAAGATTATTTGTGTTCACCACTGGGAAAAAAATCACTATGATTACCTAACTCCAATTGTTATTTTGATGATTAAATTAAGATTAATAAGATGATGTGTGTGAATTCCTACCAGGAAAATTAGAACCTAAATGACACTTTCTAAATGCTAGTTTTCTTTCCTCTTGTTTTCAAATTTATTCATTTGTCATAGGATGAATTACTGACTTTCAAAATAGATAGGTTATACTCTATGTGGAAATTGTAAAAATAAATTAATATATATATTTGCATGTTCTTGTGATATATAAGAAAGATATCTGTGTAATAAATAACAGTCATTTACAAAAGATACCACTCAAAATAAGCTTAAACTTAATTATAAATCCATTTGAATATACTTAATATGAGTTTATTGTCAATATGTTTCTGTTTCTTACTATGCCAAAGCTTTATATATTGCCTTTAATTCAACAGCCAGGCATTCTAAGGAATATATTGACTTGTTTATTTTCAGAATTAAGAATGTATGCAGAGTTGAGAAGGGGAAAGCCAGTGCTCACTTTCAGAACTGCTGAACTAGAAGTAGCTAAAGGTGGCAGTGGTATTGTATTATGAGGTTGAGCACTTACAAAGTCAGATAAAGTGAAAACGCATCTCTCTTGCTAAACAGTACATTTGGCAATAAAAAATAAATTCCGTTTGGGGGAGAAAGTATGCCTCTTATTAACCTGTTAACTAACTCCTGTGATAGAACTTCCAGCCTTTAGGCAAATGGTAACACATATAAAGTTTGGCATTGCCATCCCTCCTTGAATTCTCTCTTTCTCATAATGCACCCTCAATACACTTGAGGTTATGTGCCCATAAAACATCCTTTGAATATCATACATTTTTTGCAGAATAGGAAAGATTTTCTCATAGGTCGGCGGTCTACCTTATAAAGTAGAACTCCTAGCACAAATTCTCTGCTACTTTAGATACTTAACAATTGTAGTTACTTTAATTTCACTTAAATTCCACCTGCAGCATGCTTTGCTTTATTCTATCCATCTGCATCTATATTTTCATACATTTGAAATGAAATATCCATTATTTACACTTCTGGATAATTTTGAATCTGTAACTGATTTTCAGGACAATAATGAAAATCTGATGTGTCTTCAAAATGAGAACTGTCTTCTCTACTAAGGCTCTGGGCACAAAAGGGAATAGATGACACTAAATGTCAATGATCAGAGATTAGTTCAGTTATATGAATTCATAACCCTCCCATTGACCCCTGTTCACTCCAAAACCACCTTTGAACTTCTGAGATAAGTTCCATAGTTCTTGCAATTGGAAATAATTGGAAAAGGGGGTAGATAAATGCCTATGTATCAGCAGAGTGAGAAATGGTCATGAGCAGTATAAAAATAACACTTATCACTAATGGAACATAAAAATGTCATTCCCTGGGTAGCCACTTCGTTGTAAAAATTGCTCTAGGGACACAGATGCAACTGCAATTTCCTCTGACCTCCAGGGTGGCCCAAATTTCTCTGGTTGAAATAATCCTTTGCAAATGACTGATTATGAGATCAAAAAGAATTTATGTAGCAGTTAATATTCCTCCACAGTGGGATAAATTGATCAATCATAATAAATGTATATGCATTTCAGGAACTTATATGAAAATGGCACATGGGTTTCAATGTTAATTTTATTCTTCCTAACTTCTAACCTCTTTTCTTTCTTACTTAGACATACATAGAAATAAAAATGTTAGGAATATAATCACTTCTACTTTAAAAAGGAAAGAAATTTTGTAGTTTAGATTCAAACTAAATTTTTGCTACAAGTTGCATATGTTTTTCACCGTCTCTGTGGTCCAAAGTGAAACCCAACTCATGACCTTGGGAAAATAGTTACATTATTTCTTAATTATTTATTACTGATTCATGCCATTAATTGCTAACTAATCTCTGATTCAAATGTTTTCTAAAGTTCACTTATTTCATCCCAAGCAGTAAGCCTTTTACATTGGCTTTGAAGTGTCAGGTGGGTCAATGTCCAGGATTATTGATCTGAATCATCAAGGAGGATATCTACCTATCCAGAAGAAGTGTATTCCATTCATATTTGTTTCTAAGCTGTTTCCCATTGTGGGTGATAGAATTGGACTAGTAACCAAATGTAGCCATGACTCTGGCTTTTATTTTTTCTGGCAGAATTTAGAGAAGATTCAGGTACCCAAGAGTCACGCCAAGTGAATCTGCTGAACTCTCGCTGCTATTTGAGATGCCCGTCCCTGTTACCACTTCTCTGTGTGCAGGGTAGTCTCAGAAAATCGCTGATGGACTCTGACCATGGCAGTGGCAGATTTTTGAATCCTAAGAATGAATTTGACTCTAAATATTATATTTATTACTAACTAATAAACTATTTGAAGATTGTCTTTAGTACTATGTTAAATGTTTTTTCCCTCCCAATCAAATTTGGGAGGGTCAAAACTAATATCTCAAACAGAGAGAAATTAAGAAAGCAAATTTTTGTTTTGGTTTAAAATGTACAAGAATATTTTTTGCAGGAAAAACAAACTGTACTTTCATTGGATTATTTGCACTTGGCTCTGTCTAGCTTATCCTTGCTCAGTTCATTTTGTAATATAATTTGAAGAATATGAATTTAGCTATGACTAAAGTAAAACTTAAATGACAACACTACACAAATGGAAACAAATTCAACCAACACTTAATCCTAACAGAAAAAAGTTATCAAATTCTAATCTCCAATATATATGCTCTAATATATTTTCATATTAGAGTAGTTTAACTTGAGCTAGAGTAAGGGCACTTGCATTACAGTCAGCCTTCTTTTGAACAGTTTTAACAATTGGGTTGATTTTGAGTAACCTTACTAGAAAACTGGCATATTTCATCTTATTAACTACCCAATGTAGACAAAAGACTTTCCTTTTGTTCTTCTGTATGGTAGAACATTATAAAAATAAAGAAGTTCTGTATAAAATAATATCTGGAAATGACAACAAAATTAACAAATTGCCTTTTTCCTAAAAAGTGAAACTTTCATTAAAAGCAATATTTTGTCATTCTCTTTTCCCCATTTTTCTTCCTTTCAATTTTTATTTATTGATTTTAATAAACCAGTTATCTATGTTTTGACAATTTATCTCCCTGAGAGAATCCAGAAATTCGTACAAAATATGAACGAAAAGTGTACAAAAGCAACAGACATTTTCCCTAATAGCTCTTCAAGGCTACCTGATAGACACTCAAAGCATAAGGTTTGATATTGAGTCAGGAAATGAGACTCCATGAAGTGTTCTAGTATCCAGCTATGATATAACCTTCCTATCATTTGAATAGTCTAACAAGGGGGTTTAGTTTGCCTGAGCCCACTTGAATATTTCTCACTAGATTGAGGATTTATGAGACGTAGACCTTGAGATTTCCCTGGAATTGCATTTTTTATAATCCCAGAGAAAGATGTGAACCTTGTGTCTATACTTATCTCTTCTAGGTATACAATTTGTTTTAAATGTGAACTGAATCCTATTGCCATTTTTCCAAAACAGTTCTAGTTTATTAACAGAAGAATAATAGTAAGAGGGGGTTGGCCCTAATTTTTATTTTTTATTTTTTATCAATTTTATTGAAATATTCATAAACCGTATAATTCATCTAAAGCATACAATCAATGACATTTGATATAATCACAGAGTAAGTTTTTATGGTCGCAAATGGGTTTGACAGAATTATCTATCATATCACCTAACATTTCTCTAATTGCACCTGCTAGTATATTTTGTACTGGCATAATATTAAATTTAGCCCTGAATTATCCCTATTCCATTTCATTTCCTAACAAATGGACAAACAAAATGGAGAGAGGAATATCTATAATGGATGCATTTATCTATTTCTGACATGGTCTTTATTGTATTATTTTTAACAAATCAATTTTATTGATACATATTAATAAGTCATAAATCTATCCAAAGTGTAAAATCTATAGTATTCGTTGTAATCACATGTTGTGATTTCATCACTTCAATCATTCTTTGAGCACTTTCATTTTTCCAATAATAATAATCACCTCTCAATCTCTTTATGCTTCCCCTGGTGTACATAGCTGCTATTCTGCTTCCTTCTCACTAGTATATTTGTATTTATATTTTGTAAAAACAGTCTTATAGATGCAATATCACCCATATTCGTGTTTTACATGAGGTTTCATGATCTTAGACAGTCCCATATTACAGTTATTAGCTTTTCTTCTAGTAATATACATGACCTTAGACTTTCCCTTTCAATCACTGTCATACCCATATATCTTTGCTAGTTACAAACACCATGATATGTTTTCACCATTTCTAGACAATTCCAGAGATTTACAACCTTTTAACCAATTCTACACAGATTAATCCTCAGCTTTCCATTATCTATCCTCCTTCTATTTTCTGGTGACCTGAATTCTAATTATTAACTCCATGAGTTTACATTATACATTTAGTTCATAATAGCGCAATCATATAATATTTGTCCTTTTGTGTCTGGTTTGCTTCACGTGACATAATGAACTCCAAGTTCATCCATGTTGTCATATGATTCCCATCTTCATTTCTTCTTACTGCTGCATAATATTCCATTGTGTGTATACACCACAATTTGTTTACCCATTCATCAGTTGATGGACACCTGGGTTGTTTCCAACTTTTGGCAAACATGAGTAACACTGCTATGAACATTGGTGTGCAGATGTCTGTTTGTGTCTCTGCTCTCAGTTTTTCTGGGTATATACCTAGCAATGATAATTGCCAGGTCACATGGCAAGTCTATATTCAACTTACTTAGGAACTGCCAAACAGTTTTCCACAGTGAGTGCACCATTCCACATTCCCACCAACAGTGAATAAGATTTCCTATGTCTCCACATCCTCTCCAACATTTAAAGTTTTCTGACTTTTTAATAGTGGCTATTCTAATAGGTGTGAAATGATCTCTCATTGTAGCTTTGATTTGCATTTCCCTAATTGCTAATGATGTTGAACATTTTTTATGTATTTCTTTGCAATTTGTATTTTTTCTTTGTCTTTTCAAGCTTTAGGCCATTTTCTTTTGGGGAGTTTGTCTTTTTATTATTCAGTTATATGATTTCTTTGTATATCAAGATATTAAAACGCTATCGGATAAGTGATTGTCAAATAGTTTCTCCCATTGAGTTGGTTGCCTTTTCACATTTTGACAAAGTCCTTTTGGTACGAAAGTGTTTAATTTTGAGGAAGTTCCATTTATTTATATTCTCTTTTGTTACCTTTGCTTTGGGTGTAAGGTTTAAGAAACTATCACCAACCACAAAATCACAAAGAAGGCTTCCTAAATTTTTTTCTAGGAATTTTATGGTTGTCCCTTTTATATTTAGGTCCACTGATTATATAAGTGGTTTGGGTTTAATCTCCACATAATTGTGAATTTTTCTTTTTTCTGTACATTATTGATCCCAGCTTCATTTCATTATGATCAGAGAAAGTGTTTTGTATAATTTCAATTTTTAAAAAAATTTATTGAGACTTGTCTTGTGACCCAGCATATGGTCTATCTTGGAAAAGAATCCATAAGCACTTGAAAAGAATGTATATCCTGTTGTTTTGGAGTACAATGATGTGTAGATGTCTGTTAGGTCTGTTCATTTATCATATTATTCAAGCTTTCTGTTTCTTTATTCATCATCTATCCAGATGTTCTATCCAATACTAAGATTTGTGTACTGAAATCTCAAAATATTATTGTAGAGACATCTATTTCTCCCTTCAGCTTTGCCAGTGTATGTCTCATGTATCCAGGGCACTAAGGTTAGGTGCATAAATATTTAGTATAGTAATTTCTTTTTGATGAATTGCCCCTTTTATTAATATACAGTGATCTTCTTCATCCCTTATAACAGTTTTGCATTTGGAATCTACTTTTTCTGATATTAGTTACATTACTCCAGCTCTGTTTTGGTTATTATTTGCATGAAATATTTTTTTCCAACCTCTCACTTTCAACCTGGTTGTGTCCTTACATCTGAGGTGAGTCTCTTGTAGAAAATACATAGATGGCTTATATTCTTTTATCCATTCTAATAGTCTATGTCTTTTGATTGGGGAGTTTAAGCCATTAACATTCAATGTTATTACTGTACAGGCATTACTTACTTCATTTTGTTCTTTGGCTGTTGTCATGTGGTTCTATTTCTGTCTTCTTATCCTTTAATTTACTCTTCCTAAAATCTTCATTTCTACACTCTTCTCTAAACTCTTGTCCTTGTTTTTTCCTTTCAGGCTGCAGCATTCCCTTTAGTATCTCTTGTAACTCTGGTCTTTTGCTAACATATTCTATCAGTTTTTGTTTGTCTGTGAAGACTTTGAATTCACCTTCATTTTTGAAGGACAGTTTTGCTGGATACAGAGTTCTTGGCTGGCTGTTTTTCTCTTTCAGTTCCTTAACTACATCATACCACTTTCTTTTCACCTCCATAGTTTCTAATGAGAGGTTGGTACTTAATCTTATCGAGTTTCCCTTGTATGTGATGCTTTGCTTTACTCTTGCTGCTATCAGAATCCTCTCTGTATCTCTAATATTTGTGATTCTGAATAGTAGGTGTATTGGGGTACATCTATTCAGATTTATTCTGTTTGGGGTGTGCTGTCTTACTTGGATATTGATATTTATGTCTTTCATAAGGGTTGGGAAGATTTCAGACATTGTTTCCTCAAATATTATTTCTGCCTTTTTTCCATTGTCTTCTTCGGGGACAACGATAATGCATATATTTGTACATTTTGCATTGTCATTCAATTCCCTGAGACTCTGTTCCATTTTTTCTCATTCTTTTCTCTTTCTGTTCTCTAGTCTTTTCCAGTTCAAATCCTCTGTTTTAAAAATCAATAATTTTGTTCTTGGGCAATTCAAATCTGCTCTTATGTTCTCCTAATATATTTTTTTAATCTTCTTTCTTTTTCTAATGTATTTTTAATTTTTTTATTTTTAAATAAGCTTTAGATTGCATAAATATTAGATAAAAAATATAAGGGATTCCCATATGGCCTACTCACTCTACCTCCCACAATTTCCCATATCAACAACACCTCATTAGTTGGGTACATTTGTTACAATTGATGAACACATACTGAAGCACTGCTACTAACTATGGATTACAGTTTAAATTATAGCTTGCACTTTGTGCCATACAATTTTGTAGGCTATGACAAAATATACAATAGCCTGTATCTGTCAGTACAATTTCATGCAGGCCAACTCCAATGACCCAAAAATGCCCACTTATTACACCTATTCTTCCCACTTTCATCCATCAGAACCTCTGGTGGCCAATGCCTTTATATCAATGATAAGAGTTTTTCCATTGCTAGAATTATTAATAAGTCTAGAGTAGAATAATAATACATCTACTTTAGTCCATTGTTCATTCCCCAATCTTGAAGATTTTGGGATAATGATGCCAACTCTGCTTCTAATTGAGAGGGAGCTTAGATTTTATGGGGAAGATGGATGGAGCTATCTTGTTTGCAGTTTTAGACACTCTCTGTTCCTTGGTATGGGTGTTGTCCATCAACATCACCTTGTTTGTTGTCCTGCATGAGTCCAATGAATCGGAAAGTAGGTGTTACAACTCTGCTGAAGTTCAGGGCTCTACTGGCACATGGATGGATCAAAGACTTAAGTCTCTGGGACACATATTTATCAAACATAGTGCTAATTATAGGTTCAAATAAATGTAGTAGAAGAGCCATGTGTAGAGAACCTATAAATGAGCCTAACTCTGTTTCACTGGGGAGCATAAATTCCAATGACAGGGTGCTGAATTCCTGAGCTGTCTGCTTTGCTTATAGTTTCTGGATGTCTCTAGATCCCTCAGGAGACTCTCTATTTGAGGCACTGTTTACTGTGGCAGTCAATGAGATTCCGCTGAGCTTGCATAAACTTAGCCTCTGGAATGTCCTCCTAACTCACTTTGAATTTTCTTAGGCATGAAAACTCAAGACAGTACCTGATAAAAGAAAACAGACCAATATGTCAAACCCTCAGTACATTTAAAGACAATATGAATCTTATTCCACAAAAATTGAAACTTAATGTTCACCATAGGTTCCAAGAGGAGAGGGAGGGAAGAATAGAATAGATGGAACCTAGGGCATTTTTTTTAGGGCATTAGAATTGTTCAGCATGATGTTGCAATAAGGGATAAAGGCTACTTCAAATTTCATCAAAATCTATCAAATTGTAAGTTCCAAAATGTAAACCATAATGTAAACCATTGGCCATGGTTAGTAATAATGCTTTAACATTTTTTCGCCAATTGTAACAAATATACCATCCACATGTAACATGTTATTAATACAGGAGAGGGAGAAAGGGGGAAGATGTTGGGTATATATGAATCCCCTATATTCTCTATGTAACTTTTTGGTATCTAAACCTTCTTTGAAGATAAAATGAAAAAAAAAAATAAGGCACTGGAGGAATATAGGGAAGAAAATGTATTATAGGGTGCCTAAGAGTTACCTCCTGAGAGCCTCCTTGTTGCTCAAATGTGGCCCCTCTCTAAGTGAAACTCAGCATATCAATGCACTACTTTTCCCTGGCATGGGACATGACTCCCAGGGATAAACCTACCTGGTACTGAGGGATTATTACCAAGCACCAACTACCAATGCATCTGGAAAAAGACCTTGACCAAATGGGGAAATGTTAAATACAAATGAGTTTTTATGAATAAGATATTTCTATGTATTTTTAATGTCATCCATCATGTCTTTCATTCCCATTAGGTCTGTAACTTTTCTTTGTAGGCTTTCAAATTGTTCTTTATGCTCATGCTGCATCTTCTTAGTATCTTTTATCTCTTTAGTCATATTTTCTTTCAATTCTTTGAATTGATTTAGGAGAGTTGTAAGATTACCACTGATTAATTGTCTTAAATTCCATATATCTTCAGGATATTTGTTCGTTCCTTTGGCTGGGCTATCTCTTCCCGTTTCCTAGTATGGCTTGTAATTTTTTTTCTGATGTCTAAGTATCTGAATGTGTTGGTGAATTTACTCAATTTCTCTCTCTTGCTTATTTTTTTTCATAGATCTTCTTGATATTTGGTCCAACTTATTCTAAGTCTTTAAAATTGTCCAGGTTAAGTTATCTAAATTAGCCCAGAGACTCACTAATGGGGTGCAGATTTTCTCCCAAGAGTTAGGATACAGAGAGAAGCAGAAACAGTTTTGGTACTACTGTATCAGCCAGCAGATGGTGCTTATCAATGCACCTTTCCACATAGATGTTTCAGTCTTGGCTTTCCTGTGTTTTGACCTCATCAGGCTGAGATTCAAAGTGAGCACTGATGGCAGAATTCACTGAAGAAATGACCCCTGACTCCCAATCCCTTTTCATTTGTAACAGCTGATAGGGAGGAAGATGTCTGTTCCACTCTCAGTGAGCTGCAGTGATCTAAGGGTTTTACCCAGCTTAATATCTTGGGAGTGGGGGAGTGGAGCCCTTCCTGCCCTCTTTAGGGGTTTAGTAACATATTTTTTGTTTCTGAGTTTTCTTCTCTTTATCCCTCACCCCCCAGGAAGTTGTATAGCACTGTCCTAGTCCGCTGATACCCAAAGCAGGTCTCAGATAGCTTTTGGCTCTTTCTCCATTGTTTGTGTGAAAGAGCTGAGCCCTACCAGCCTAGCCTAACACCATCTTCCCATAATCATCCCACATTTTTATATCACTTTATGAAAAGTTTTACTTGCAGATTGTTTCCCTCCAGTATATCATTACAATACTGAAAACCTCAAAACACTGCTCTCTTCCTTATTTATTGAAGAAAACATAACTGGTTAAGTGCATTTCTTTGTCTAAAACTTAAATGCACATAAAAACTTGTTTGGTATTAAATTTGAATTGTACCACACTGTTGCAAAGTTAAGTTAAGAGACAAGGAAAAAATATAATTCAATCTCTGCTCAATTTATCCAATTTTTCAAAAATAATGAAGTCTTCATCTGTATCTTGTAGAGAACTTGTTTTCAAAAGTGACTATTATACAGTAACTATTTCTTAAGGGAATTGGAGATAAGTTAAAAATAATGAAATATTATTAAACTGGCTTTCCTTCAAGGAATACTCCATAGAACTGGGTAACAATGCTACACATATCATAAAGCAGAAACAGATATATTTTCACCAAAACCAATGATATTGAATATATTTTAAATATAAAGAGAGGAAGGTGTTGCAAAAATATTATTCTATAGCCAATCTTTCATATTCTTTTCTAATTGAAAATATAAAATAGCATCTCAATGGAGGTGCAGTAGGAGCATTGAGGCTTTGTGAAGTCAAGGATAAGAGAAAGCACAAATCGGTCATAAAAGGACATAAGACAACACTTTGTCTTAGGTGAGTAGGTCAGAATAGTAAATATAGTATATAATAAAGACCAGGACATCGGTCCAAGCTAAATAATTGTAAGATAAATTACCTTAATGATGCATTATTTGTGTTATTTTGCATGAACTTGCTAGTTAATAAGGCACACAAAGACTTTTCAAAGATGTTCTTGAAAGTTTTGCAAGTTTCCTGCCTAGATGTTGCTTTTTTTCTCCCAAAACACCAAGATTGAAGTCAATCATGGAGAATCTAAATTATGCAAGCACACATTTATATGATTCATAGTATTGAAAAGCATGTGCATGTGAGTTTGACAATCTCCCCAATTCCCTTTCTCCCTTGTACTATCAACAGAAACAAAATTGTTATAGCCTGTAATTGCAGGATCTTGAATAAATTTCTTCTCCAAGGTATGATTCAATGCCTTAATTTCTATTAATATAATTAATATAAAAGTGGTCTAGTTGTACAGATATTTTTGGGCCATCTATATTTTCCATTATGTTGCCCATTTTCCAACAGGTGAATGTAATGAATATAGGCTTAATTATGTTCAGTAAGTAAGTATATTTGCATATGAATATTGGTACTTTCCACCATCAAAATACTATCCAACCGAACATGATTCTTTTATTGCTCCATGTGAAAGTAAAATGAGTTTCCTCATTTTGTGCTGCTTAACCAAAATTACTAAAATGCTTATTTTTCTACTTCCTTCACATGGTCTGATTTTTCTTTAAATATCACATTTTATATTATTTGAATGTAAAAGCCAATTCTATTTTTTTGAAACAAGAACCTGCAAATATAGATAATAATTGCATATTTAATGGTACACATACACTGAAAATGGTTCACATCAATTTTAGTGATTCTGAGGAACAGAGCAGCAGATGTAGGAAGTAGAGTTCAGTTCAGCTGATCAAGCATGTTTTTGATGCTGTTTTTGCACTTTTTACTCTGCTAGGTAGCATAGAATCCTAGTCCCTACTTGGAGAATACTAGAGTGTAGTGGAGGAGGCATATAGAACCTTTGAGTATTTTGCTAGATGAACACAGAAAATACTATTAGAGCCAAGAGAAGGATCACCTCAAACAGACAGCTGGGTGAAGATGCAGTAAATGATCAGGAGTAGAAAACAAGTGGACTGAGTATTGAAGAGGAAACTGAATATTGCCTAAGTGAAAAGCAGGGGTCAATGAGCATTATTGGAAGAAAAAACACCACAGTTAAGACAAAAAAATGTTCATGATATAATGGAATCCAAGCAAATTCATACTGATGTACCATAAGAAATAAAGAAGCTAGTAGACTATGAGTGTGAATGAGTATTTTTTCATCATTTGTATAATATGAAATATAAATTAACATAGCTCAAAGAGAAAACTGGAATGGGAAAATAGTTTATGGGACAGAAACTAAGGAAATTCACAAAGACCATACTTTTAACACCTTTTTTGAAACATAATTGAATATAATAAACTGCACTTCTTTAAATTCTACTATTTGATAAGTTTGACATAGGTTATATCCATGAGAAAATAACCACAATCAAGATAATGAGCATATTCATCTTCCCCAAATTTTCCACATACCCCTTTGTAATTCTTCACTTCCAATTCTCCCAGCAATACCTTGATCCATCCCCAGGCCACCACTGATCTATCTCAAACTCCCTGTATTTGTTTGCATTATCTAGAGTGTTATATAAATGGAATCATACAGTATGAACCATTTTAGAATACTTCTTTCACTCAGAATAATCATAATAATACATTTCTGCCTTTACTTGTTTATCCATTCACTTTTGTATGGTTGTTTGCAGTTTTGTGCTATTACAAATTGTTACTACAAACATTCATATACAATCTTTGTATGGCTATAGGCTTTCATCTTGCTTTAATACATACCATGGAGTAGAATGAATGAGTAATGAGTGTGTGTTTACCTTGTTAAGAAATTGTCCATTTTAATGGGACACCTAGTATTTCTCACTGGATGCTGGGTACTCCTCCACGTGGGAACTTATACAGCTGTTCAGAAAAAAGACACAAAGGAATCAATAGAAACTAAATAAAATTTATTAATCATACTGTAAACAGCCAAGGACTTCCCCAAGGAGAATGGCTCAGGTTCAGACTGTACTGAAGCAAGAATAAAGCAAAGTGGATGTCTTTGTTTTTTATCGTGGCTAGGAAGTAAAAATGGGGTGAGGTTTCCCATGGGCAGTATTTGCACGGTTTGAATTTTCTGGGTGCTCCAAAGAAGAAAGCAGTCAGGAATTGTCATCATCTTGCTCAGATAAGGGGCACAACATCAAAGAAGACGAGTATGACTTGAAAGCTGTCATTGCTTAAGCATAAAAAATGTAGTATTTCCTTTTTTATACAGCCAAAATATTTTCCAAAGTAGTTTTACTATTTTATATTCCCGCTTGTATTATGAATGTTCCAACTCCTCCATCTCCTTGCCAATTCTTGGCTTGTTAAATCCACTTAAATTATGTCATTTTAATAGTTATTTGGCAGTCTTTAGCTCTGGCTTTAATTGGCATTTCCCTAATGACTAATAATGTTGAGCTTTTATCTAGTGCTCATTTGCCATGCCCATAGTTTCAGTCAACTGTGTTTTCAAATCATTAGGAAACTTTCTATTGATTTCTTTATTTTCTTATTATTGAACAGTTACTGGTCTTTATATATTCTGAATCATGTATCCTTTATCAGGTATAATATTTGTAATTTTTTATATCAGTCCGTTCCTTGCCATTTCAACAACCAGTGTATTTTAAGTTTGTTTTTGTTATTTATTTTGCCTATATTATATAAATAAATAAATGTGTTTACAGAAAAATCATGCATGAAATACAGCGTTCTTACATACCACCCCACACATGGTTGTGGAACATTTGTTACAATTGATTACAGCACATTTTTATAGATGGAATATTAATTGAAGACCATGGTTTAACTTGGGGTTCACTGTTTGTGTAGTGTTGTTCCACGGATTTTAAAAAAATTATTATACTATTACTATATATTCAATTTAACATTTCCCTTTTTAATCATATTAAGATATATATTTCACTGTTTTTATATATTATTTTAGCTGGAGAAGTTGTGAACTTATAAAACTATCATGCGCATATGTGGAATTCCCATATAACACCCCTCTACCAACACACTACTTTGTTGTGGAACATTTGTTACAGATTATGAGATAATATCACAGACTATTACCACTAACTATGGTCTATGCATGATATGTCAGTGTTAATTGCATTCACAATGTTTTGCTACCATCACCACCATCCATAACCAAAATATTTCCCTCATTCCAAGTAGGATTCCTTTACATTTTAAGCCTTAACTTCAATTCCAATCCCTACCCCATCACTTGTTAAACTATATTCTAGATTCTGACTCTATGAGTTTGCTTATTCTAATTGTTTCAAATCAGTGAGATCATATAATACTTGTCTTTTTGTATCGGGCTTCTCTCACTCAACATGATATCCTCAAGGTTCATCCATGTTGTCACATGTATCAGAACTTCATTCTTTTTATGGCTGAATAATATTTCATTGTATGCGTATACTACATTTTATTTATCCATTCATCAGTTGATGGCCACTTGAGTAGCTGTCATTTTTTTCTGACAATTGTGAATAATGTTGCTATGAACATCGATGTGCAAATATCTATTCTATTTCCTGCTCAGGTCTTTGGGGTATATAACTAGTAGTAGGATTACTGGGTCATATGGTATTCCTATCCTGAGCTTTCTGAAGAACCACAAAACTGCCTTCCACAGTGTCTGTACCATTTTACATTGCCATCAGCAATGAATTAGTGTTCCTATTTCTCCACATCCTCTTCAACACTTATTATTTTCCCTTTTTTTAAAGTAGCAGCCATTCTAATAGGTATGAAATGGTATCTCTTGGCTTTGATTTGCATCTCCCTGATCGCTAATGATGTTGAGCATCTTTTCATGAGCTTTCTGGCCTTTGTTTATCTTCTTTGGAGACATGTCTGTTCAAGTCTTTTGCCTCTAATTTAATTATACTGTTCATCTTTTTTTTGTTAAGTTGAAGGATTTCTTTATATACTAGACATTGACCCTTTATCAGATATGTGGTTTCCAAATATTCACTTCCATTTTGTAGATAGTTTTTTAATTTCATGATAAAGTTCTTTGAGGAACAAATGATTTTATTTTGATGAGGACCCATTTATCTTTTTTTTTTTTCTTTTGTTGCTTGTGCTTTGGATTTAAAGTCTAAGAAATCACTGCTTAACACAAGGTCCTGAAGATGTTTCCTTAGGTTTTTGTCTTTGACTTTGATAGTCTTAGCACTTATATTTAGGTCTTTGCTTTATTTTGAGGTGGTTTTTGTATATTGTGAAAGTAGGGGCCTCCATTTTTTGCAAATGGAATCAATTTTTCCAAGCACCATTTATTGAAAAGTTTATTCTTTCCTAATTGAGTAGTCTTTGCCAATTTGTCAACAATCACTTGGTAAGAAATGTGGAGGTTGATTTCTGAGCTCTCAATTCTATTCTATTGAACTATGTGCCTGTCCTTTTGCTGTACTGTGCTGTTTTGATTACTATGGCTTTGTAATAAGTTTTAAGATCAGGAACTCTGAGTCCTCCAACCTCATTCTTCTTTTTCAAGGTGAATTTAACTATTTGGGACCCCTTACCCTTCTATATAAATTTAATGATTTATTTTGCAAGAAGTTTGGTGGAATTTTGATTCAGATTGCATTGAATCTATAGATTGCTTTGAGTAATATTGATATCTTAATGATATTTAATCTTCCACTCCATGAACACAGAATATCCTTCCATTTTCTTAGTTCTTTAATTTTTTTTAAACATTATTTTGTACTTTTCTGTGTTACAAGTCCTTTATATCCTTGGTAAGATTTATTCCAAAATATTTGATTGTTAAACTTGCTATTGTGATGAATGGACTTTTTTTTCTTTATTACTTGTTCCAAATGTCATTGCTTGTTGGAGAAACACTACTGATTTTGGGGTGTTAATCTTGTACCTTGCCATTTTGCTAAATTTACTTATTAGCTCTAAAAGCTTTGCTGTGGATTTTTCAGGATTTTCTGTATATAAGATCATACCACCAGCAAACAAAGAATTTTCACTTCTTTCTTTTCAATCTGGGCGCCTTTTATTTGTTTTTCTTACCTATTATCTGTGGCAAGAACTTCCAGTACAATGTTGAATGACAGTGATGGCACTGAGCATCCTTATCTTAAGGGGAAACTTTTCAGTCTTTCACCATTAAATAGGATGTCAGCTATGGGCTTTTCATACATGCCCTTTCTCATGTTGAGGAAGTTTCCTTCTATTCCTAGTGATCGAAATGTTTTTATCATGAAAGGGTGGTGGATATCGTCAAGCACCTTTTCTGCATAAATTGAGATGATCATGTGGGTTGTTTTTTTTTGTTGTTGTTGCCCTTTATTCTGTTAAGGTGATGTAGTACCTTAATTGACTTTTCTTATGATAAACTAACCTTACATATCACTTGATAATGGTGTGTAATTATTATAATATGATGTTGGATTCATTTTGCTAGTAATTTGTTGAGGAGTTTTGCTTCTATATTCATAAGAGATGTTTATCTTTAGTTTTCTTTTCTTGTGCTATCTTTATGTGGTTTTTGTTATGAGGATTATGTTGGCCTTGTAGAATGATTTATGTAATGTTCCCCCGTCAATTTTTTGGAACAGTTTGAGCAGAATTGGAGTTAGGTTTTCTTGGAAAGTTTCATAGAATTCCCTTGTGAAACCATCTGGACCTTGGCTTTTCTTTGTTGGGAGGTTTTTTATTGCTTTTTCAGTCTCTTTACTAGTAATTGGTTTGTTGAGATCTTCAATTTCTTCTTTAGTCAATGTAGGTAGTTTGTGTATTTATAAAAATTTGTCCATTTCATCTAGGTTATCAAATTTATTGGTATATAATGATTCATAATATCCACTTATGGCCTTTTTTATTTCAATGGGGTCAGTAATCATGACCCCTTTACATTTCTCATATTCATTATTTGTATCTTCTCTCTTTTTTTCTTTGTCAGTCTAGCTAAAGTTTTGTCAATTTTTTTTTTACTTTTTCAAAGAATCAACTTTTCTCCCTTTTGTTTTTGTTTGTTTGTTTTCTATTTCATTTATCTCTACTCTAATCTTTGTTATTTCCATCATTCTGCTAGCTTCGAGTATTGTTTTCTCTTCTTTTTCTAGTTCTTCCAGTTTTGAGGCTAGGTCTATGATTTGAAGTCTTTCTTCTTTTTCAATGTAAGCATTTAGAGCTATACATTTCTCTTTCAGCACTGCCTTTGCTACATCCCATAAGTTTTGGTATTTTGAATTTTTGTTTTCATTTTCATCAATATAATTCCTAATTTTACTTCTGATTTCCTCTTTAACCTATTGGTTGTTTATTTGTGTAATATTTATCTACATTTTTAAATTTTCCCTTTCTCCCTTTGTTACTGATTTCTAGGTTCTTTCTGTTATGGTTGGAAAGTATACATTGTATGATTTCCATAAGTTTTAATTTATTGAGACTTGTTTTGTGGTCCAACATATGGAGTATCCTGGAGCATTATCCATGAATACTTGAGGAGAATGTTTATTCTGCTTTCATTTGGTGCAATGCTTTGTATATGTATGTCTAGTTTATTTAGTGTACCGTTCAAGTCCTGTACTTCCTTACTGATCTTCTGTCTAGATGTCTTGTCCATTATTGAGAGTGGTGTGTTAAAGTCTCCTACTATTAATGTAGAACAATCTATTTATCCCTTTATATATGTCAATATTGCTTCATATATTTTGGAACTTTGCTGTTTGGTGTATATATATTTTTAATTGTTACACATTCTTATTGAAGTTTCTTCTTTATCAGTATGTAATGACCATCTTTGGCCCTCATAATTGTTTTAGACTAAAAGTTTACTTTGTCTGATATTGGTATAGCATGACCCAGCTCTTTTGGTCACTACTTGTATAGTGTATACATTTTTTCCATCCTTTCACCATCAACCTACTTGTATCTTTGATTTTAAGGTGAGTCTCTTGCAAACAGCATATAGTTGGGTCATGCTTTTTTTCCAGTCTACTAATCTCTGCCTTTTCACTGGATAGTTTAATTAATTAATTAATTAATTTATTTATTTATTTATTTTTAAGAAGGTACCAGGCAATGAACCTGAGATCTTGTACATGGGAAGCAGGCACTCAACCACTGAACTACACCCACTCCCCAGACCCATTTGCTTTTAATGTCACTATTGACAGTTAAGGTCTTTTTTCATGTGGCATTTTGCTATTTAGCCTTGTAAGTCTTATACTGTGATGGCTAGGCTAATGTGTCAACTCGGCCAGGTAATTGTGCCCAGCTGTTGGGTCCA
>PVKH010010498.1:0-18205 GCA_004027955.1 Chaetophractus vellerosus | reverse complement strand
CTACTGGTGATCTTTGGTTCTTAGCTTGTCACATGGCAATGCACACAGTGATGTCTCCCTGTCTCCCATTCTCTTCTGGGTTCTGTTAATGTTCAGCTTCCTGCTCCCTGTGGCTTTCTCTCTCTCTCTCTCTGAATTTTATTCCTCTTATAAAGGTCTCCAGTAAGAGGATTAAGACCCATACTGATTGATCAGGGCCAAACCTTAACTGAAGTAATTTCATCAAAAGATCCTACTCAAAATGGGCCCACACCCACAGGAATGGATTAGATTTAAGAACATGTGTTTCTGGGGTACATACAGCTTCAAACCACCACGGGTGGTTACGTGAGTGAATATACATGGTCTTAGGGAATAAGCGTGGCAGTATTGAATACTCCAGGAACATGCTGTGTACAACCCAAAGTCATGTTCAGAAAATGGACTGATAAATGGATGGCTGGATGGATACAGCAAACATGCAAAATATTAAAAACTGGTGGATCTGGGTATTTGGGAGTAGGCATAGGGCTTTGTTGGAGTTCTGGCTAGTGTTTGTGCTATTTTTGTAAATATCCTGCAAGTTTGAAAGTATTTCAAAATAGAAAGTTCAAAATAAAATGAATTGACCATAAAAGGTCCAGGTATTGTTGTTAAACCAAATGAGCTTCAGAGCAAGACAATTATGGGTTCAAATCTCAGGTCTGGAACTTAGCAAGTGTGTATTCTTTGACTAGATAATGTGATTACTGTGTGTTCCCTGTTTTTTGGTAGTAAAATGGAGATAATAATACCATCCTTTAGAGGATTGTGATGAGAATTGGACATATTACCTATAAAGTTGTTAGCCAATGCCTGATAGAAGGTGTTCAGTGGAAACCTCACTATTTATTCAGCAAATGCTGATCAATGCCTAATCTGTACCTGAGTCTGAGGAAAGAGCCAGGGGTAGAATTATTCATAGGGCAAATCCCTTTCCCTAAGAAGATCACAGCTTATCTGAGTAGAGAAAGGGGAAACAAAACAAAATAAAACTAACAAAACAACAACAGTTCTCCCTAAGGAACTTAGTTTGGGAACTAAGGAAATGATTTACAAGTCTTCATTTTCAGAATGATCAAAACACCCTAACCTTTCACTATGTGCCTGCTTTAAAATACGTATATATTTGTCAATGTAATTATGTTCTTTTAAAAAATGGAACTCAGTCTTTTTTATATGATCTAAAGTGAATAAGAGGACTAAAGGGGACTGCACCTACAAACTCGTTGGTGGCCTGTGGTCACCAACGTAATAGTTTACTCCATGGTCAGAGTAACAGAAAGGAGCACACTCTAGTCCAATTCTCTTGAAAATCCTTTAGAATCTTGCTTCCATTTGATCAGAGACACTGGCCCTCAATAAGGTCAGCTACTGGATTTTTCATAAATAAGTTTGTATATGAGACTGGGGAGTCTGTGCAAATCTCTTAACTCTTACACAGAAAATCCATAGTGTTAGAGGAGATCCATGATGTAATCAGGAGTTAAAATTACCACTGAAGTCCCAGATGTAAAAGCTACTGAATATTAAAAAGTTTTGCCAGAAAAATAATCAGAATTTTCAGAATCAGAATCAACAATGGGTCATCTCAGACCCCACCGAATGGACCATGTGGAATGGTAAAAAACACGAACAGCAACATGTGAGGGGTAGTTGATTGGTCCCTACAGACTGTGTGACAGTCTAAAGCAACCATCTGAAATAGGGATGCATCCCGCCATGTCAGGAAAGCTGGAGGTGAGAAGACCCAGTGATGGGAAACTCCACAAATCAGCAATTGTACATCTTCTTGCAGAGGGCCCTGCATCAGAGGGGAACTGCACCCACCATGTGACACTGGATCTTTCCCCCTTGTTACCTCTGCCTTGGATCAAACCCTGAAGGGATCCAAAAAGCAGCCACTCTCCCTCCCTCTCCCCTAACCCCATTCAAGTTGCCATTTCACTGCCAAACTTGACTAGAAGCATTGCCTTTGAATAAAGTTTGAAATATCTGTTTACATATTTCACAGGATATTTCTATTTTGATCTTCTAACACATAGTTCATGGAGGAGCAAGAGGAAGTCTGCTTCCACTGAATAATATGGAAGAAAGATGCTTGGGACTCACCCCCAAGCCTCAGGCGGGTTCAATCATTGGGTTATGGCAATCTTCCCTTTGTATTAGCAGCACACGCCTTGGTTTGCTGTTTGTTCTATACTGAAAGCAAAGGGAAACGCATGCTAAGTCTGAAGTAAGCCAGGATTTTGTAATTAGGAAAGTTCCCTGCTTCATTTATTCCCAACCTCCTTCCCCACCCATGACCTCAAGAGGGCTACAGACAGTCTAAAGATTTCCAGATTCCTGATCCTTGTTCCAGAATTTACCTGTTCTTTGTCCCGTTCTTTCCAGTCCCAGACTTCACTGAATGGCCGTGTAGTTGTAATGCATTGCTAAGCAAAGTAAGACACAGCATTGACTGCTTATTCATGGGTATTCTAAAGAGTTAATAATATGAAAACTCTCAGGAATGGTCACACAGATGGAGGAGATGATTTGACACAAGGAGACTTTTTTAATTTCCATAAAATGAGACACTGCTAAAGTCTAGGACTCTGGAGGTCAGGGTGGACCTGTTGCCTCCTCATGGGCATGCACATTATCAGGGTCCTCTCCTGTGTTGAGCATCAGCCACCTTCTTTGCAGAATTTCATCAGCGTGATCCTATCTTTTGCTACCTGCTGCTTCGTCTTGAACTTCTAAGTCCCTTTCATTGACATTACATCCCAGTACTTTTGCCAACCACAGGCTCTTTCTAACCTCAACATTCCCTTTTATGTAAGAATGAGACAGCTAAACAAGGTTGGAGGCAGGAAGGAAGAGCAGGACTGATTGGAAAGGGTTCCATTAAAAAAGAAAACATTTCTCCCTGTTTGAAGTGAACAAGATGTGCAAACAAGTATTCTGCTTGCTGAGTTTCCAGCTGTTCCCTCCTGAGCACTTCGTTATGAAAGCCATGTGGGCCTATGGTAGGACTGTTTTCTCTGTTGCCAGAGCAATTACAGCCTGACAGTGTTCAGCTTGGTTACTGTTTTATTACTATTATTATTATTTTTTCTCTGCTGATGGATTCTGAAAGTCTCTCTACACGGATGTCAACCCCAGGGAATTGCAAAGCCATAGACAGTGTTTGTGCTCCCTGCTTGACACTCTTGGATTGATAAGAATTTATCACGTTTCTTTGTTTGGTAAGCAGAACCAAAGAGGTTTAGAATCACTGTTGCCCACAGGAAAGAGGATTCTTGCAGAATATGTCAGTTCTGCACTCTAAGCAGGGAGCAGGGCACAGGAGGGAATGCAGCCTCTTCATTTTCATCTGAAAAGGATCTATGTGTGGCACTAGACCAGAGGCTTCCCGCCCAGGGAGAACTGTTGAGACCTGTTATAAATTGCATTGTGTCTCCCAAAAAGGCATGTTCAAGTCCCAACCCTAGGTTCTGTGAATGTGAACGGATTTGTAAATAGGATCTTTGAAGATGTTATTGGTTAAGTTGAGGCCAAACTGGATTCGATTGGGCCCTAATCCAGTATGACTGGTGTCCTTGTAAGGAGAGGATATTTAGAGACACAGAAAGTGGGAGGATGGCCATGTGAAGGAGACAGAGATTGAGCTATGCCGCCACAAGTAACTGAGGAGTGCCATGAATTTTGGCTACCTACCAGCAGCTAGGGGAGAGGCACGGAACAGATTCTCCTCTTGGAAGCATGGTCCTGACATCTTGACACCTTGATTTCAGACTTCTAGCCTCCAGAACTGTGAGACAACACATTTCTGTTGTTTCAGCCACCTCGTTTGTGGTACTTTGTTGCAGTAGCCCTGGCACAATAGGACAGGACCTCAGCTTAAAGCTCTGGACAACGTATCCCTTCATTGCTTTGCACAGGAATAAATTTATGAAACAAATAAATGAATTTCCTTTTTCAGAATAATCAAAATGCTTTGCATTGTTATTGTGTACATGCTTTAAAATACACGTATCATCATTTCAGACCTATTTGCAGTTTGGTAGGTATCATTTGCTGAAAAACAGAAAAAAAATTTGGAAGAATTAAGAAATTACCTTTTGTTTTTTTTCTTACAGTCAATGGTGTCAATAATCCAGTGTTGCTAATACAGTCTTCTTACTGATTTTTCAGTTTGAACATTGTTAAATTAACCACTGTTTCTTAATTTACTTATTGACTCAATATGAGAGTTTTAAACAGCAATTCCATTGCTTTTAAGCCCTGAATTATGATTTTTCTCTGCATCTGGTCAGGCCTCATTTACTGAACTAAATATGAAGTTGCTATATTGCTTTGGTCAGATATTGTCTTTTAGATCATAACATCAAATCATAGCCACACCTACTTTGGCAGGCCCTAATGCATATTAGCCACTCTTACTGTTTCTGTTTGTTTTCTCCCTACTCGATCCCTTTCAAAAGTAATGTGTCAAGGGAAACTTGAAGGAAAAGAAGAAAAATTTCAAAGAAGGAGATTTTTACTGACTAGAAATACTCAGAACTTGAATACCTATCGAGACCAGGTGGAAAACATAAATTCAAGGGGTTGGGGAAGTGTCAAACAATATATTCTTAACCAGTTATATTACTATACCTGCCTGGTTATGCCACCTTTAAAGCCCTGTGTAGGAACAAGCAGTGCTGCTAAAGCAAACATGTCTGTAGGCACATGTGTCTGAAGTCCAGCCCAAGCACTTTCAACATCCAATGTGCTTGCCATTTTCTGCATATGTCCTTCCTTCTCTGTTGGGTTCAGGAGCCTTGAGGATTGACATTTTTTTTTTCTTATCCTTTTTGTGATCCTCTAAATGCCCACCTTTGAACTCTAAATGCTTTCCTTTGTGCCAGATAGGGTACGGGAGATATAACTGTGATGACAGCCTTTTGGGGGGCAGCAGGCATGAGAGCCACCTTTGGAACTTGGGGCCATGCTTCTTTCTTCGCAACTCCTAGCACAAGGTCCTCTATGTGGCCAGAGCTAAATAAGTGTTGAACGGGTGAGTAGACAGCAGGCACTCATAATTCTCTGCTGGTGATGTTGCTGTTGATCTAGTCACGTCATAAGTCATTAAAGAAGTCCCTGTAAGGAAGCCAGAGACACCTTCTCCTAAAAGATGCCTACTGGAAATTGTGCATGCAATTCGAGGGGGGTTATCATTTGTCCCTTAACCCCTATTGGTAGATGAAACTTGGTTAAATACATTTGGGGAGAACAAGCAAATGGTCCCCAAATAAACTGATCTAGGCTTCTGAGTGATGATGCTCAGGTCCCGCTAGAGCGCGGGGTCCACAAGCAGGCCCTTTGTTTCCTCTGAGACTGTCACTTTGCTCCATCGCACTTGCTAACTGATTTCTTCAACTGATCAATTGACTGTTGTCTGGAGAAGATTTCTCTCTTCTCTGTTCTACACTCTGTATTTTCTTTTTCAACTCAGCTTCCACTTTCTATATAAATTATTTATTCTAAAAGTATTATTCTCATGTCTCACCATATTCAATAATTACTTATATGGCTGGATAAAGGCTCCAGCAGCCTTTAAATGTGTATGCTTTACATTTTGTCTCACTGTGTTTCTTTTTTCCATGTCAAATTGACCAGGTAAAACTGGAGGGAAATAAAGACTTTCAGTTGGAAGGAAGAGAATCTAAACTAAGCAAAGATGAGTGATATTTATATATGCATATTTTTTTCATAAATATGCACTTGTATGTGATATTGCATGTGAAAAACAAAGCTGGAATTCTCATTTATGGAGCACTCTGTGCCTCTGTGCTGGGCAGGTGCACAATATATCTCATTTAATTTTCCTAACAGTGCTTAAGAAAATAATTTCCCATTTTGAGGACGAGGAAGTTGAGTTTTGAGAGGTTACGTAATATTTGGATGGGAAGTAGCAGAGTTGGGAATCAGACCCTGGTCTCTCTAACTTCCAAAAGATTCTCTTTGTACTACTCAAAGTAGAGAGTCCTTGTTGAGGGGAATATTCTGGAGCAATGCTACTCAAAGTGTCCAGTCCACGAACTATGGACCCATTTGTTGCTGTAATGATATAAGAAGCTTGCACCAGAGTATAAATGAGCACAGTGCTTTCTTCATTGATAAAGTCGGCTAAACTCAAAACCTGCTTAGTTATATAATTGACTTATATTCCGGCTCAGGCCTCTTATTTCATCACAGATAAGAGTTCACAAACAGATCACAGGCGGGTACTGGTCTGGGGACCCCACTTTGGGAAGCTCTAGACTTTTGTATTATCAAGGTGCATAGCCCTAACAACAACTTCGGGTTCTCCAGTGTGACCCGTGAAAGCAGGTCTGGTAGATCATGCTCCTGGTAGACACGGCATCTGTAGGAACAATGGGAGGGGCAGTTTCACTTTAATGTTATTCTGCCTTTTTGAAGATGGTTTTGATTTGTGTTTCCTCTCCCTCTCCTGACAAGGAGACTGGGCTCTTGGCTGGGCTTGTGTGGGTCTTGGTGGCCTGGGTCTTGCTTAGGGATGATATTCCAATGGTGTGCACAGTGTGACCATGCTGACTGTCAGTGCGTGAAAACCTTTCATATCCGTAGTTTCACAGTCACTGCCTCATGCCCACCAAGCCTAGCCCCTACTCACCTCTTCACTATCTTTTTCTCCCCCACACCACTTCTATGATCCCCCAGGTCCTCATTGAGATCCAAAAACTAAAAGATGAAAGCCTAGCAAAGCTTGACTCTGTTCCACTGCTATGGCCAGCCTCTGTTCTAATTGGGGATTGTCCTTGTCAGATCAATTTCTCAAAATGTTGTCTATAACCCATAGTACTTATCCCCATCATTGCTCTTTGGAACGAAAGGGGAAGTTCAAAATTAGGTCTGAGAGAGCCCACAGAGAATCAGGGCTAGAGAGGTTAATGCAAATACGGATAGCCTGAGGTAAGTTTCAGAAGTCAAGGGGCAGAGCTGAAGGATCAGAGGGCCAGAGGAGATGAGCACAGGAGACAGGGATAGAAATAGAGGAGGAGGGCCACAACCTGCTCTGACCAAGGCTGGCCTTGTGCATGTCCCTCTTGCCATACTGGGTGAGCCCCCTGGGTTTTTAGTGGGGCCATGGGGAAGGGAACGGGAAGTCTGGAAAGGTAGGACTTCTGGGGCTCATAACTACAAGAAAGGGTGACCTCCAGCTCTCCAAAGCTTTTCTGAAACACATGGGGGAAGTTGAAGGCCTTGTGAATTGAATCAGGCATTAGATTACATCAGGAGAATTTCATTTGTTACCCTGGTTCCACTGGTGAGTAACTACACAACCTTGTACAAAGCATTGCCAGTTTAGGCATCTATAAAACAGAGAGTTAAGCTTGATAAAATCCCTCTCTGTACCAAAACTCTAACCTATCTAATGCTGCGGCCACTGATTCACATTTACCCTCACGCTAGGTCCCAGAAAAATGAGAAAGGCAGGTGCAGAGGACCTTGCTCTCTGCAGTGGTCATTCATGGCTTAGACACAAATTCACCAACAGAGACCCAGGGAAGGTCCAGTAGAAGTGAAGGACCAATTTGAAATCCAGCCCACAACTTCAGCCCTGCTGTTCCATTGAATATAGGGGCCTTTTTGCAGTTACTAAGGAAACAACTGCCAGTAATGGATTAGGAAGCTTGGGCTGAAAGGATGGGCACAGAGGGGGCTTTGTACAGAACGAGCCCTTCAGATGGAGACTGGCAGGGATACCAACACGCTCAGTGATTGATTCGTTCCTCAGCATGAAAGCATTAGAGTCCATTTGATGGAGTCGATAGCAGGACAGCCGAGCTGTCCACCAGCCAGACATCTTGCTTTCGTCTCTGCCACCTATTAGGGTTCATGTTTCTGCGTGGCTGGATTGGCTCCATGTTAACTTCCCTGCTGGGTTTTTGTCAAGGTGAGGGATGCACAAACTTAATTCATATATAGAGCCTCTCCAAACCTGAAACTCCAGAAGTCACCACCTCCTGACTCAGCCTGGGCACTTTGTAATGCTTCTAAGAATTGTCTAGAGTCAATACCAGGAGAATAGATTTCTCCTTGCTGTATTTATAAAGCTGGACTTTAAATTACAGGATGTTTATTCCAAAAGAAAAGTAGACTCAGGCCGAGTGACGCAAAAGAAGTTAAGGGAAATTTAGAGGATGGCAGGTTGTAAGCATGAAGGAGGTAGTGAATATGAAGGAAGAAACAGATATCAAGAAATTAAGGGGCCGGCCGTATAGCCCAGTGGATAGGGCGCTGGTATACCACATGGGAGGCCCCAGGTTCGGTTCCCGGGGACCTCTCCTAGCGGGCAGACCGCCTTGAGAAGGGCAAGCCGCCATGGGCGGGCAGAACCGCCTTGGGCAGGGCAAAGCTGTCACAGGCAGGGCAAAGCTGTCACAGGCAGGGCAAAGCTGCCAGGGGCAGGGCACAGCTGCCACGGGCAGGGCAGGTTGCCCGCGAATGGAGCGCAGCCAGCCACCCGCGAACTGAAGTGCAGCCAGCCACCCGCGAACTGAAGCGGAGCCGGCCGTGAATGGAAGTAGAAGCCGCCCACAAGTGGGGCAAAGCCGCCTGCGCGGTGACCGGTCTCGGCGCGTCGCCACAGCAGGGGGAGACAAAGCGGACAAAGAGGAACACAAGAATGGACACACAGCAAGAGCAGGCAGAAAGGGTCACGGGGGGAGGGAATGTAATAAATTAAAAAAAAAAAAAAGGAAATTAAATATGCCTTACCTGCTTTTTCTCTTGCCATTTATACTTTTCAAATATTTGAATCAAGTTATTTAATTTAAATTTAATTTAACAATGTACAAAAATTAATTTTGAATTTAATTTTACTTACAAAATTTAAACCACATATTTTATAAAATAGTATATTTCTTTAGATATACTCCTTTTTCCAAGCTTTCATGAATTGCCTAAGGAAATGTGAGTGGAAAAAGCATATTACTTATTTTTTTGTGATTAAAATTAAGGAAAATACACGAAGGAAAATTTTAAATCATGTAATTTCACCAGGCATTGTTGAACAAGTGTTAACATTTTGGGGTATTTCTACCATTTGAAAATGTTTAAAATAAAATTGAGAACATAATGGATATGCTGTATGATATTCAATTTATTACATTTAAACATTGTATCGTGAATATATTCCCATGGCACTGACTGTTCAACAGCATCATGGCATTTAATATTCCATGAGGAGAATACACTGAAGTTTATTTAACTACTAATGTAGTGGTGTACATTTAGGATTTTCTCTGTTGCTCATTCTGTGATTATTTTCTGAAGATTAATAACTAGGATTTAAAGTGTTAACTCCAAGAGATTAAGCGTTTTAAGGCTTTTGAAGCGTATTTCCAAATTGTCTTTGAAATACTGTGATATGTATTTCCACCAGTGATACAATATGATAGTGCCTGTTTCCAGCTCCTTTTCCAGCAAAGCATTATAAATTGTCAAGGGTAACCCTGAATTGGGAAGCAAATCATGCTATTTTATTTATTAATTTGAATTTTGCATCAAAATGAAGTTTTTTTTCATTCGTTACAATTATATTTATTTTGTTTGCATTTCAGTTTAGGTTTGTGATGTTTAAGGCTATTTAGATGTCATAATTTTTATTTAGACAATCATTAATATTTTCCTCTATGGTTTCTTTATTTGAGGATTGCACTAAAAGACCTTCTCCTGGTTTAGAGATGATAAAAAAGTATGAATTTCTATTTTATTCTCTTACGGCTTCTTTGAACATTTAACCCTTTAATTATATGGACTTTTATATTTGTGTGACATTTCCTCTAAACTATTAACTAGTTGCTTTTGCTCTATCTTCATTAAAATCCATTCCATGCTGATTTGAAAGTCCACTCTATTATATTCAAATTCTTATATATTTCAGAGTTTTAACTTGTGCTTTCTATACTCTTCCCTTGATCTGGTTGTCTTGTTTTGGATCAATACCATGAAAATTTATTTTTATTTATTTATTTATTTTTTAAAGATTTATTTATTTTATTACATATCTCCCCTTCCCCCCCGCTGTGGCGACGCGCCGAGACTGGTCACTGCGCAGGCGCGGCTTTCCCCGCTTGTGGGCGGCTTCTGCTTCCATTCACAGCCGGCTTTCAGTTCGCGGGTGGCTGGCTGCGCTCCATTCGCGGGTGACCTGCCCTGCCCGTGGCGGCTTTTGCCCTGTCCGTGGCAGTTTTTTGCCCTGTCCACGGCGGCTCTGGCCCACCCATTGCAGCTTGCCATTCTCAAGGCGGTCTGCCCGCTAGGAGAGGTCCCCGGGAACCGAACCCGGGGCCTCCCATGTGGTATGCCGGTGCCCTATCCACTGGGCTATCGCGCCGGCCCCACCATGAAAATTTAAACACTTTAACTTTATAAGAGCGTTTTCTACCTGTAAGGGAAAACCACAGTCCTTGTTGTTTTTTCCAACATTAATCTTGGATATTCTTGCCATGTATTCTTTTAAAGTAGAATTAGTTTGCTAAGTTGGAAAATCTGCATTGGTGCTTTGATTTCCTTAGCTTTTATAGATAAATATGAGGAGAATTTATACAGCACAGTATTGGGCATTTCTTTCCCAGAATGCAGCATGTTTCTTCACTTACTTAAATTTTTGTTATTTCGATAAAGTCCTGGGCTTTTTATCATATAACCCTTGGATATTTATTATAAGTCCCATTCATAGATCATTTATAGTTGTCTGGTTATTGTGAATGGAATTTTATTACATTTACTAATTTATTTTGTTGGTATATAGAAAGAAAATTGATTTTTTTATATTTAATTTGTAATCTGTCCACTTACCCAGTTCTTGCCTTACAGCTAATGGATTTTCTGTTTCAGTTGATTCCTTTCGTTTGTTTTGCTACATAATCAGTCTTCAAATAATGATAATGTGGTTCCTTCCTTTCTAATATGCGTGACATTTTTTCTTATTGACTTGTCTGGAACTTGTGAAATAATGGCAAATATACACGGTGAAGGCAGGCATCCTTGTCTTGACCATAGTTTTTTTTTTTCCCTCTTTATTTTTAAAGGAGCTTTAGGTTATGTAAATGTTACACCAGAAATATAGGGGATTCCCATATACCCCCCCCACTTCTCGCCTCCCCCTTAACAACATCTTTCCTTAGTGTGGTACATTTGTTATGAATGATGAACACATACTGAAGCATTGCTACTAATCATGGTCTGTAGTTTACATTATAGTTTACACTTTGCACTGCACAATTTTATAGGTTTTGACAAAATGTTTAATGGTCCGTATCGATACAACATTGCAATGTCATGTAGGACAATTCCAATGTCCCAAAAATGCCCCCATGTTGTACCTATTCTTCTCTTTCCCTCCGCTCAGAACCTCAGTGACCACTGCATTCCTATCAGTGTTCTTCAGTTCTTCTATGTTACAGTCATGTGTGAATTTGATTTTTGGATTTATATAAGCATTTGCTATTATTATTTGTAATAATAAACGCTTTTTTACTTACAGACTTACACATTATATACTTATAGAAACTTATATATATATGTAAATAAGCACAAAACTTATATAATGTGCAGTGGGCCAGGTACTGATCCAAATCTTACATAGCAGCCCCATGAAGCAGGTATTATTATTATTATTATCCCATTTTACAGATGAGAAAACTGAGACACTGAGAGGTCAAATGACTTCCTTAACCTCATACAGTCCATAAGAGGCAGGCCTGGGATCAAAGACCCAGCAATCTGGGCCCCAGAGCCTGTGCTTATATCTGCCCTGCCATGATGGCTTTCAAGTTTAGAAAGTGTCCTGGCAGACCTCATATACCAAGAAATGTCTCTTCAGCGTCCACCCAGAAGATTCTGTTTTGTTCTCCCCTGCCTTTTACTCTCTTGGCGTATTTGCATTTGTATTAATAGATTTCCTAATGACACCATCTCATGCTCTTCCTGAACTTAAACAGCAGTCAAGTGTGCCTCCTTTCTCCCTTCACAGACTGTGATTTCACTGCTTCATTCATTGCAGGTGCACCGCTGGAAAGCCAGGCTTTGTGTGGTGGTCTCCAGTTGTCCTCAGTTCTTGTCTGGACTCATTTTTGTCTCCAAACCCGAGCCATAACCAGCTAGGGGCAGTTTCTTCCCCCAAAGACCTAAAACAACCTCTGGTACAGTCCATCACTTTTTTTGAGACTGGGCATCATTGAATACCACCTGTAAAACTACTCAGAGAAGATAGTAAACCTATGAAGAAACGTGTAGTTCCAAAAAAAGAGGCACACGCGGATAACACCAAACAAATGTCATTTTATGATATAGATTTACTGCCAGAAATGTGAAAAATATAGGAAATTTCTTTTTTTATATTCTCTGCGAGAGTCAGTATGCTCATATTGTATTGGTGAAAGTATAGCAAAAGATGTGAAAAGAGTAATAAGAGATCAGAAGAGACTGCACTACAGAGATGGAAAATACAACTTCTAAATTAAAAGCTAAGATAGAGAGTTAACAGACTGTTCAATGCAGAAAATAAAATCCATTGCATAGAAGACATCTTCAAGGAGTTTTCTAATATCCAAGGGAAATATAGATTAAAATAATGAGTGAAATATATGAATAATAAATGTAGAACAGATTAAGGAAAAATGACCTACTTATATTTGTTATTTCAGACTCAGATAATAAGGTTGTCATAATAAAAGCCAAGAAGAAGAAGGAAAAAAACTAACTGCTATCTGCTTCTAGCTTGGGTTTTAGGACAAAAATGGAGGAAAGAATATTAAAACCAATCCACAAAGACTTTCTTCAACGTTAAAAAAAATATGGATATACAATTGAAAAAGTAAAATAAAGAAGCCTAAATTATTGACAGCCAACAGAAAAGTCAAACTATGTATTCACACCCACCAAGACTGCAGATGAAGGGATAATCAGATATAGAATATAAAAATATCTATGTTTATAAGATTTCAGAGGCATTTTTTTAACAGATAAATTTTATTGATACATATTAATAAAGCAGAAATCCATCAAAAGTGTACAATCAGTGGTATTCAGTATAATCACATAGTTGTGCATTTATCACTTCAGTCATTTTTAGAGCATTTTCATTATTCCAGTAATGATAATAATAATTTAAAAACCCACAAAAAACAACCAGTCAAGGACAGAACTCATCACCTCGCAATCTCTCTATGCTTCCCTTCCATACATAGCTATTGTTCTGTTTCCTTCTCTCTAGCATATTTTTATTTATATTTTGTAAATGTCTTATATATGCAAGATCAACATATTCATATTTTACATGAGATTTCACTATTTATACAGTCCCACATTACATTTTTTTAGCCTTCCTTCTAGTAATATACATGTCCTTAGACTTTCCCTTTCAACCACTGTCTTACCCAAGTAATAGCTCTGCTAGTCACAAACACCATGATGTGCTCTCACCATTACTATTCATTTCCAAAGATTTATAAACAGTCTTTTAACTAATTCTGCACAGATCAACCCTCAGTTTTCCATTCTCTACCCTCATTCTATTTTCTAGTGACCTATATTCTAATTATTAATTTCATCAGATTACATAATAAATTTAGTTTATAATAGCTCATACAGTGTTTATCCTATTGTGTCTGGCTTGCTTCACTCAACATAATGTCCTCCAGATTCATCCACATTGTGATATGTTTCCTGACTTCATTTCTTCCTACCACTGCATAATATCCATTGTGTGTATACACCACAATTTTTTTATCCATTCATCAGTTGATGGACACCTGGGTTGTTTCCAACTTTTGGCAGTCGTGAGTAACGAGAGGCAGGTTTTCTTCAAAAGACAGATGAGTCAAAGAGCAGATTCAATACAACTGGAGAGAAAATTATTAAAATGGAACTTGGATATGAAAAAGTTACTCAGAGTTTATTACATAAAATAAATAGAAACTATAATAGTATAGTTAAGATATGTGGAGGACAGAGGGAAAAGAAATAGTAGAATTAGTAGGAATTTTAGGCTTGTCTTTGATTTCCTTGACAGAGAATGCAGGTTAGGCAATATTCAAATAGATAATAGGTGAACATTTTATAGAATTGATGAAAGGTGTCAATATTTAGAATCATGAAACCCAACAAATTCCAAGTAAAATAAATAAAACAAACCTAGATTAACTTTAGAATATCAAATACAAAGGCAATTACTTACAAACTGCTAAAGGGAATTCTACCACTCATTTATTAGCATACTATTGCTTTATTTATTTTATTCCCCCAGGATAGCAGTAACTCCTTAAGTTTTTGGTATGTACATGTCTCCATTGATAATATTACCCTCTCTTCAAAAATTTTTGCATTCTATTGTTGAATCATAGCAATAAAGTATGGAAGGGGGAATTAGCCATCTTTGCCTTCAATACCAAATGTTAGCCAGAAATCACATTACATACTTTGCATCTTTGCTCTTTTTTGTCATCTGTCATTGGATCATAAGCATTTTCCATATTGCTAAATGGCCTTTATAATTATCATGTTAATAGTTTCATTAAATTCCACTGAATTATTCCATTATAATTTCCTTAATCGTTCTTCTCTTATTAGATAGATATTTAGGTTTCTGTCCCCTACAAAATTCAATTATTATATATATCATTGGAATAATATAAATTTTTATGTGTATAGTGCCACTCCTTTGAATTAGTTTTCAGGAAAAAAATCTCAGAAGTGTCATTACCATGTCAAATGTCATTGGATTATTACCCAAAAGGTATGAATCAATTTACACTTTCACCAGGCATTTTGATATGTGCCAGCTTTACCATAAGGGTCAACACTATGTATTGTAAATTTGAATATGTATCTGCCAATTTCCTAGGTATAAAAGGCACTTTTATTTAAATAATGAAATAGAATATTTCCCCTAGTTTATTGTTTTTTTTCTTTTTTGCTCACCAATTATCAGTGCTTACCCCTTTAAAACTTATTTTATGGACCCATTTTTGTCTTACCAATGGATAATGTTTTGAAATAATATATATAGTCTTCACATATTTATGATATTTAAAAATTATGATGAGGCTAGTAGCCAATTTCAGAGTCAGATGTCTATGTGAATTTTACTTCTTTTGGGATAGATTATCAGTACAAGTGAAAACAAACAAACATGTAAAAAGTTGTGCTACTATCATGCCTAGATAGGTACCTATACCTTCTAGCTATATTGGTATCTGAATACCCATGTGTGGCAGACATTGTTGATTCAACCAAAACTCATTTCTAATCCTCTTCTCTCTTACCTGTCTCTTTAAAGAGGTTGAACAAGCTAGAACACTTAGTTCCCAGACCGTCTTAGACTGGAGGACAGTCCTTGCCAATAAAACTTAAGCACGAGCCTGTTGGTGCCTTCTTCTCCCATTTTCTCTTTTTCCTTCCTTGAGTAAATGTTTTATTGGCTGGAGCATAGCAGCTTTTTGGAATCATGAGGAGAAAGCTAAGAGAAGGGCAGAGAGTGTGCCCCTGATTTTTTTAAAGCCCCTGAAATAATGGTATGAACCTTGTACCTCCAAAAAACTTACTACAAATGAAAAGTAAAACCCCATTTGTTTAAGCCCCTACAGTCAGATTATCTGTTATTGTCTGTGGGGAAAAAATTCCTAATTAATACATCTAAGCTGTAAGGTGGGGGAGGAGAGTTGGTTCTTTATTTTTATAAGATTCACTCTTAAACTAATCCAAAACCAACTTATGTAACTTTCCTACTATGAACCCATGATAACTAACCAAAGTAGAGGTCAGAATTTCTAAATTTTATCTGCCTGTTTTCTGACCATATCCAGAGATATGAATGATTCCTCTTGGGTAAAAAAATAATAATACTCACGACATTTGACTTTTGGAGAACATAATTTAAAGGCACTCTGCTCTCACTACCCAGAGATGTCAAAGTTCCACTTGACAAATACAGTATGTATCCAAGAGACGGTCCCTCCATGCCTTTCCATAGCCACCCATTTATAGCAGTTTATCATATATTGATGATTGTTGTATGACAGCTGTTGTGTGTACTGCAGGATGTTGGTGTTACCAATGTTACAGAGGTGTGCAAGGTGTGCTGCCTGCCCCTGAGGGGACAAAGCCTTGTTCTAATTCTCTTTGTCTCCTCTCACTTGCCACCAGCAAGGTAGCTGATTGAGGAGGAGAGTGTGACCTTCACTTCATTTTTTCCCAACCAAGCCCGCTGTTCTACAATGAAGAAGAGCAGCCAGGAAAGCAGGGTGGGTGAAGGAATTAGACCTTTTGGCTTCAGCACTTGGAAAGATCCTCTGAGCTTTTTCTTTCTCTTTAAAAAGTGATCTTTTCTGTTGACTGAAGAAAAATAACTTGTTAAACATCTGTCTTTCCCTCCCTATTGCTGTTGTTTATGGAGGAACAGATTTCCCTCAACTCTGAACTGTCTCCTGCTTTAGGAAAGCAGGTGTCAAAACATGTAGCAAATCCAATTTTCAAGCAGCTGAAATAAATAGGAGGACTTTTTGCTTCTTTTATCCTTTTACCTGGAAATTCTTTTGTGAGCTGGAAGACCTCCCAGTTTGGAAATTTGCTTTGCCTCCAGAACTCAGAGCCGACCTTTTGGATTCTTACTGTCCCGTTCCTGTCCTCTATAATATATCATTACTTGGGTGTGAAAAATCTGTTTTTTATTAAAATAATACTCAGCTATTTATTCCTTTCATGGCTTTTAAAGTGCAATGTATTTCATAAACATGAAGACTTCAGGACCCCATTGAATTCTGTCATATCTTTACTAGGAAAAGAGAAAGAGAAATTGAGCTAATGTTGATCAATATTGTGGGGATTTTGAGGCATTCTTATCACCAGATGCTTAGTTATCTGAAAGGAAGATTTATGATCCCCTTTTAAAGATGAGACAATTCAGGCCAGCAGAATTTACCAAGTCCAAGAATATACAGCCAGAAAATGGTGAAACCAGGATTCAAACCCAATTCCAATCTAATTTTAAAAACCATGCACTTTCTGTCCTAACATGTAATACAGAGTCCATCCTAGTATATGGATAGCACTTTATATAGAGTAGTCAAGCCAGAATTCACTTACCAGCATCTACTGCTTGCTAAACATGAGAGCTTGTGCCTGTATCTCCTTATCTGTGGAATGGAGAACAAAATATCTGTCCCACGGGGCTTTGGCAAGGATTCATTGAGTTAATGCAAGTAAAGGGCTCAGAACAGTACCTGGCACATAATAAGTGCTCAATAAAAATTTTTAAATTGCTATTACTATCTTTTATTTCATAGATCATACTGTATATTACATGTCATGACTTTGCTTTCATGTGTTATTTCCGTACAGCCGAATAGGTGGTTCTAAATAAATGTGTTTTTTGGTGAGTGTTTAATTTTGTAAAGTTTCAACATTTATATTTGAAGCATTACTCAACTCTTCTCCATTGATTGATAAATTTAGGGAAAGAAAGGGTATCTCTTACTAAGATTACTTAAACACATAGCAGTGAAACTCTTCATTTCCAAAGCAGTCTTAATTGGAACCTTGATACAAGAAACACACAAACAAAACAGATAAAAGCATTGCTGCCCTGACTGAAGTGATTCCTGGATCTCTACCCACCTTCTGCTCTTTCCTGCCCCCGACCAGCTCATGTTTGTCTTGGTGCGGGTACTTCTGGGAAACCCACATGTGGATGTAACGCAGACCAGTTTCCATGATATGTGTGTGCTCAGGGGTCCTTCTTCCCAATCTCAAACTGTTGCCACTCAGTTTACAAGACTCAGTCACTGCTGACTGTTTGCTTTCTCTGTCAGGGTCTGCAGTTTGGTACCCGTGAACTGGAGGAGATGGGAGCCATGTTCTGCTTGGGCCTCCTTATGTTGGAACTCAGATCCCTAAGCTGCAGCCATCAGCTCCTGACCCGTGCTGCAGCTCTGCTCAACACCGAGGAGCAGGCCCTGGACGGCCACCTCCAGCGGTAAGGCGTTCCCAGGGGCTCAGGGTAAGGTGGGACCTTCCCGCTCCCACTGGAGAATATCTTGGGGATGAACGTCAAGTGGACGGGAGCTTTAACAAAGAGCATGCCCGGGGGGACTGCCAAATGAAGGTAGGTGCAGTAACTCTCTATTGC
>PVKH010010497.1:0-18214 GCA_004027955.1 Chaetophractus vellerosus | reverse complement strand
AGAAGAGTGCATTACTCAAGTCCACACATAATTCAGAAAAATCTATAGCGTTTCTACACATTAATGAGCCAATCTGAGAAGGAAGTCAGAAAACAATTGCATTTACAGTAGCAACTAAAAGAATCAAGTATTTAGGAATAAATCTAACCGAGGACATAAAGCCCTGAATTTAAAAAACACAAAACATTGCAAAAAGACACCAATGATGATCAAAATAAAGGAAAGAATTTTCTGTATTCATGGGTTGGAAGACTAATATTATTAAAATGTCAATTATACCCAAATGTGATATACAAATTAATGCAATCCTGATAAAATTTTAATATCCTTCTTTGTAAGATTGGAAAAGCCAATTATCAAATTTATCCGGAGGGGTAAATGGTCCTTGAATAGACAAACATATCTTTAAAAAAATAATGAAGTACGAATATTCTCACTGTCCTGATTTTATGATAATCAGGGTAGGATAAACATTTGCTATGTTAGAAAACATGCATGTATCCTCAGACCTAGTTTTTCTCCCTAGGTCTGGTTTTCAGAACACTGGTGATAAACTAAGCCTGATTTATTATACTACCATCCTGTATGGGAAAAGAATGTCACTTTGGATATCTTTGGTCATCCTTAAGAGATGGAATAAAAGAATCTTACATACAACTTCCATTAAAAACTGCTAAAATGAAAATAATAATAATAATTAAGTTAGAGGGCTATTAGTTCCAGACTTTAAAATATATTATCTAGCTACAGTGATGAAAACAGCATGTAACTCACATAAAGATAGATTAATGGAATCCATTCAAGAGTTTGGAAATAGACCTTCATATCTATGATCAAATGATTTTTGACAAGGCTATCAAATCTACTCTGCTGCATCAGAACAGCCTATTCATTAAATGCTGCTTGGAAAACTGAATATCTATATCTAAAAGAGAGAAAGAGGACCCTTCTCTTGCTCCTTATACAAAAATTAATTCACCATAGATCAAGGACATAAATTTAAAATCAAGGACTATAAAACTCCTAGAAGAAAATTCAGAAAAATAACTTCAAGATTTTTTAGTTGGTGGCTTATTGGACTTTACAACAAAGATAGAAGAAAAAAATAGATAATGGTACTCCAAAAAAGTAAACAATTTTGTATTTCAAATTATTTTGTCAAAAAAGTGAAAAGACAACCAACTCAATGAGGAAAACTCTTCAGAAACTGTCTATCTGATGAGGGATTTACCTTCATGTTATATGAAGAGATTACACAATGACAAAGTGACAAGAAACTCAATTAAAAATTGGGAAAATAATTGAATAGCCATTTTTCAGAAATGGAAATATAAATGACCAAAAGCCATATGAAAAAATATTCAACATCACTAGCTGTTAGGGAAATGCAGATCAAAACTACAATGAGATATCATCTTGCACCATATAGAATGGTCATTATTAAGGAGAAAAAAACAAAACTGCAAGTATTGGAGAGGAAGTGGAGAAATCAGAACTCTCTTTCCCTGTTGGTGGGAGTGTAAAATGGTGCACATTTGTGGAAGATGAATGGCAGTTTCTCAGGAAACTAAATATGTGATCCGGTAATTCCACTACTAAGAATATATTCATAAGAACTGAAAGGAAGAACGCTAACAGAAATTGCACACCAGTGAGCATAATGGCATTATTCACAATTGCTAAAAGATGGAAACAAACTAATTTCAATCAACCAATGAATGGGTAAACAAGATGTGGTATATTCATATAATGTAATATCACAAGAAGAAATCTCAGGGGAAACTCATGACAACATGGAGCAAATTTCAGGATATTATGTTGAGTGAAATAAGCCAGACACAAAAGGATGAATACTATGGTCTCACTGATATGAACTAAGTACAATGAGGAGTTGATTTTTGATGCTTAGGTTGATGGGGGATCACATGCCTTTTCTGTGTCAGCTGAAATGATGAGTTTTCCCTTCTTTTTGTTAATGTCATGTATGAAATTAATGGCTGCTGACATCTGGAAGGGTTCAGGCTTCCTGGATTCCTCTCTTCCCAGGACTTACCTCTCTCTGGGCTCAGCTGCTCTCTTATCTCCACAAGTCCAACTGTAGGCTATCAGGTGAATGGCTCTGTCTCTCTCTCAGGGGCTCCATTCTCTCCAAGTTCAGCTGCTCTGCATTATCCTGTGTGTTTACTTTCTAGGCTCCAGCTCAAAACACTCAACACTTGTACTTTGCCATGTCTTGTCTCTGTGAGTCTCCAACCACCCAGGGCATGGGGATGCAATGACATACTGACATGGCCCAATGAAAGCCTTAATCATTTAAAAAGTGAAACCTCACAATCCAATATAATCTAATATGCCTGGAGGTACAGACCAGTTTACAAACATAATCCAATATCTACTTTTGGAATTCAGAAACAATATCAAACTGTCACACTCCACACACCAAAGAGATATTAAATATTTGAAACACCTTATTTCAGTAACATTACTAAGAGAAAATCATTTCATAATCAGTTTAAAGATATAGTTTGTCTTGGGGCAAAATCCCATTTTGTGTAGACCCCTGAAACTTACAAAACTGTTTATCTGCTTTCAAAACACAAATGGACAGACAAAAGATAGACATTTTTATTATCATAAGGAGAAGTTGGGAGGGAAACATGAATCATGGGTCATCTACAATTCAGTAAACCTGCAGGGCTTACTTCATTAGATGTCAAAGTCTGATAATCATTCTTAAGATGATGGTTTCTTTATCTGGGACTACAAAGGGACCCACCCTGTCCACAGGCTTAACCAAAAACCATTTTCTTGGTTCCACCCTTATCAAGCATCTGGGTGATGACCAAGGTCCAGACTTCACCATCCAAGTGCATTCAGGTGATTTCCACACTTTACCCAATTTTTGGGTTAAAGTATTTACCTCCCTAGTAAAGTGAAGTGAAGACAACAACCTCCCTAACATTTATCATATAGGTTCAACATTCTCAGAGCAAGGAGTTGATGACCTGGCCTCCCCTAATCCATGGTGGACAGACACCCCTCTCAGAACTATGGGACATTGAACTCAATTTCCCTAATTTTTTGGAATGTGCTCCCCCAATCTCTGTACCCTGAGGTGACAAAACTCTCCCTGAACATCAGGTGGGAACATCCCCTCTCTTCAACTGCCAGGTCAAACTCACCCTCTCTGTATACATGGGTGGGGTTCCTCTCTTTTCCCAAGGTGATGTCTTAACTCCAGGTCTCAGCTTCCATGGTTTTCCTCTTGAAGTCATTTCCCCTTCAATCTCTCCCTTTCATGTCCCTGTTATTCCAAGCTGACAGTGATTTTGTACATATAGCTCTCTCAAAATTTTGTTGGTTTAGCATGCAAGAAGCAGGTGTCCAAGCCATCAGATACACTTTCCACAAGTCTTTCTGAGATAACTGCATTTTCAATCCTGATTTACAAGTCCAAGTTTTGTTAAGTCTTCAAAAGAAGCACTACCACCTGGGGGCTTGATTTCCAGAGATTTGAAAGTTCAAGAATCAGTGTCTGTTTTCTTTGTTCCCAAAATTTCAATTCTCAGCTTATCTCACTTACCTAGCATTTTCTATAAGATGCAAGGAGAAGCCAAACTGCATTCTCTGAGTTTGCTTTGGAAAATTCTTCAGGTAAATGCCCAAACTTGCTATTTTAAAATGCTGCCTTCCATAAAACACTAGGAATTAATCTTGCTAAGTTCTCTGCAACTTTAAAACATGGATCACCTTTCCTCCAGTTTCCAATAGTTTCATCATGTATTTCTAAGGCTTCATAAAAAGTCCCTTTAGAGTCCATAATACTATCAATAATCTCCTCAAAGCACTGCAGATCTTTTCTACTAAGCATTTCACAATTCCTCCAAAAAATACCCCCTACCCATTTATAAAACCATTCCAGCATTTTGGTGGTTGGAAAGCACTTCCCCAGTCCTTGGTACCAAATTCTGTATTAGTCAACCAAAGGCATGCTGATGCAAAATACCAGAAATCAGTTGTTTTTTTTACAGGGTACTTATTTAGCTTAGAAGCTTACAGTCACCAGGCCATAAAGTGCAATTTACCTCCCTCACCAAAGCCTATTGCCACATGTTGGGGCAAGATGGCTGCAGATGTCTGCATGAGTTCAAGCTTCCTGTGTTCCTCTCCCCAGGGCTTGCCTCTCTCTGGCCTCAGCTGCTCTGCTACCTCCACAAGGTCAGCTGTAGGCTATCAGGTGAATGGCTCTGTCTCACTCTCTGGGGCTCAATTCTCTCAGGGTTCAGCTTCTCTGCATTCTCCTATGTGTTTACTTCCTGGAATCCAGCTCAAAACTCTCAATTCTTGTCGTCTGTCATGTCTTTACTCTGTGAGTCCCCACCCACCAAGGGGGTGGAGATGCAACATCCTACTGACAAGGCCCAATCAAAGCCTTAATCATTATTTAAAAAGTGAAACTCAGAATCCAATATAATGTAATATGCCTGGAGGAATAGACCAGTTTACAAATATAATCCAATATCTATTTTTGGAATTCATAAACAATATTAAAACTCCCACAAGGTGCAATATTCTGTATATGTCTGTTAGGTGTAGTTCTTTCAACATATTATTCAAGTTCTCTACTTCCTTATTATTATTCTGTGTAGTTGTTCCATCTATTGATCAATGTTAAACATCTTTTGCATGAACTTAAACATCACAGCCCACTCCTTATCATCTTGGAACACACACACATATCTTTAAAGTATATGTAATCTCTAAATAAAAACAAATGTCATATTTTTGCTTAAAATCATACAAGTTTCCTCTGTAAAACTGGAAACACACTAACTTTTCCCCTTTATGATGGGTAATATTTTCTCATAGCTTTGGTATCCTGTAACTTTAGTTCTTTAACATTATGTTAATACAACTTCTATATATGATAAAGGGATAAGAAAGGGCAGAAAATAAAGATATATATATTCATAATAAAGCAAGGATAAATATCCATAAATGATTTAAAGTTGTCATTTATTTCATTGGTAACATATTCACAGCTTGTTTTTATAACTTTCTTCCACCATACATTCCATATTGCCTTTAACTGCAATTACCTCAGCTGGCTCATAAGTCTTTTCCTGGGATGGAGACCCAAACCTACATTCCTGAAGTTTCTGGGTCTTTAGTGATCCTTCCAGATTGGGATATTGCAGTTTTTGATTGATTTTATCAAAAGGTACGGAAATAGTAAGAGATACTGGAAAGGTTTCCTCTTTCCAGTGAAATTCTTCTGTACCTCCATTGTTTATTAGCACTACTATTTCCCCTTGATAAGAATTGATCACCTCAGCCAGTACACTAACTCCTTTATTTTTTTTCTCTGTCTGTTGATTCAGCAGCATGAAGAAACCAAAGTATATGGTTAGCAGTCTTAACTTCCAGTTCAATGGAATTATTGTTTCTCATGGTGGAAGTGCTTGTCTTTTTTTTTTTTTATTTCCATTTTTATTTGATGTTTCCAAATATAAAAAAGTCAAGATTCTTACACCAGTTATCTCAAATGAGACCATGCAAAGCAACTCAAAGTGTGTACAACAATCATTCCCCCCCTTCAGTGTTGCTGTTTTATACAATAGTGTGATCAATAGAAAACTGAATGGCATGTGCTTGGCTGGAAAATGCCACCTGTTTACAAAACATGTCTTTACAATAACTAGTGCTTTTTTGTTTTTTATTTGGGAGGCACATGGGACTGGAAAATTTAGCTACCCAATCTTATCTAACTACCACACAAAGCACAAATGACAGTCCCAACACTGCACACTTTGGAGAGTTGAGATAGTAGACATTATTATCTGTAGTAGATTCAGCTGTTCAGCTTGAAGATGTTGGCTCTTTCTCTTAAGAGAAATAAGTTTCCTGAGGATGTTTCCTCTAATTTTGTTCATCAGGGTTCCAGAAGAACCCTCCATGAATTTAAAGTGTGACAACTGTAAAGTATTCTGTTGCGTTATACAAATAGAAGATCTGGGAACTTTGCTAAAGACAGTTTGTTTGATAAATGGCACTGAAGAAAATCCTGACCCCAGCACTACATAGTCCAAATGTTTCTGACCAAAGACAATGGTACAATATTTATAGGCTAACTTATTTTAAAGAGGTGGTTGATATCAATACTGTACATATTTTACATATCAAATACATAGTTCAAGTGTTTATAAAATAAGATCATGCATTATTACCTCTAAGAATACCATATACAAGAGAAATCCAAAATCCCCTCAAGTACTTGTGACAGCATTTCAAGCAGAAGCAGTCTTATATACAAAAACAATCCAGTTTCTCTGCTGTGTTAAGTGTATAAAGAAATTTAAGAGATTACTGGAAAAAATCTAGCCCAATGAAGACTGAGAGAAGGTGTCAATTGTTGAATTATTTAAATGTTTCCTTTTAAAAAAAACACCCAGAATATAACCTCTGTACAAAGAAAAATATAAAATTCTGGATCATATTTGATCACACTACATAATTTAAAATGAAATTATGTCATTGGTTATTTTCTACTGTACTCATTCCCAGAATTAATTTGTGAACTAAAGTTTATATTTCATTCAGCTGCCTTTATGGCACAAGATCTCATTTTTAAAATGTGGTACCAACTTTAAGTGTAACAGTACTCTATGTTTTAGCAGCAATTATATTTTTTAAAGATTAACAATTAATGGGGAAAATGCTCTGTTTTCTAGTTTATGCTCACCAGTTACAGTATTTACAAAAAGCTTAAATTAAGTCTACATACAGAATGAACTTTTACTGTCCCCCATCCTACATCTTAAAGATTTTTCTTCCCATCTCTTTTCTGACTGGTGGGGGGAGTGCAGGAGTTTCAAAAAAGGTACCTATGTTTTAGAGGGATTCTTGATTTTAAGTGAGTGTAAGGCAAGGATAAGTCAAAACAATTCTTAGTTCAGGGTATGCTACAGTGCGTCAGGTTAGTTATATGATAAATAGTACCTACTGACAATCTATAAAATATGATGCATTCTAAGGTGCCCTAACAAAATAACCCTGCAACAGCTGAAAAAGAAAGCCATTTTACTCAATTATGATGCAGTCTTTGCTGCCTTCAGCATTAAATGTTGGACTCCAATCCTGTGGTCATTAGCAGATATGGAAGTTTAACTGAAGAGGTGTCACTATATTCAAAAACAAAATGTTTTAAGAGCAATTTATCTTGAGAGAAATATGGTTCCTAGGGTATTCTGAGCAGAGAGGTGGATAAAGGGAGCTGGTCACTGAGCATACTAAATCAAATTCCATTAATATAGTTCTCATGATAAGATGTATTTACTCCATGCATTTTGCTAACATTACCTCCCTGAAAATCAACAACTCTGTAGTTATACTTGTGTTAAACTACTCTTGAGTTAGAAGGGAAATAGCTGTATCAATAAGGTAGCTTACATAATACCAGTTTTGAAAATTAAGACAAATGAGATGTATTCCTAAAAGGCAAATTAAAACCCTTGTCAAAATAGTTCTTGCACAACAAAGAAAGAGCTCAAATCTGGAATTTATCAATTAATATTGGGTTCCTATGAAACAAATTTTGGAATGCGTGTACAATTTCTTCAATACCAAGAAGTATTTTAACCTATTCTTGCCAAAGAAGGATTTGTTGAGTACATTAATGCTGTGGAATGAAAACAATTTAGGGGGAAAATATACCCATAAGTAAGTTAAACTGACAAAAACAAAACAAAACAAAACAAAACAAAAAACCAAACCCAGACTGAGGCAAATGGACAAAAAATCTTAAGGACTATGAAAAAAATGACAACCAAAAAATAACACAGAGGTGGGGGTGGGGGCCACAGTTAAGGCATCTTAAAAAACTCCTCATGGCTTTGGCTTATTAAAATATTTTACAGTTTAAAAAAAATAATTGAAAGCATCTGAAAAGCATGCAAGTTGTTTGAAAATCCTTTATAGCAAATTCAGACAGTTTGCAAGTGTAATTCAGATGTTTGTTTGCCAAGGAAAATAAAGCCTCTCTCTCCATGAGATGGCATATGGTGGCAGAGGTCCTCCTGATTCTCGCTATCTTATACTAGATGGCAACCCAGAGGTCTGTGCAGCAGTTACAAATAAGGCATTATTATCTGGAAGGGAAGGGACTATGGAATTTCCATTGGTCGGGGAACAACCCAGCTTCAGTTTTTCAAGATACTCAACAAGTACAGGTTTATAACACTGGAGAATTTGATTGCATCTTCTACTTTGAACCACTGTCTCTTCCTTCCTATATTAACAGAATCTTCCCAATCTTCTAATATTTCAGTGACTGTAAGAACATAAACATATGTTCTGTGCTTTCGGTCTTGGTTCTCAAATATGCCCAGGAGTCTGCCTAATTTTCCTTTGACTCCAGCCTCTACATAAACCTCCCTTATGACAGCGCCGCCAGGCTCCTCCTCTGGCTCCATCCCTCCACCTGGGATGATCCACTGGTCTGGATACCAACTGCTGCTCACCAACAGCACCTCGTCCTCCTGCTTGCTCCGGAAGCACAGGCACGCCGCCTGCTTCTTGAAGCCCTCACGGTCGTAGGTCCGTGACTTGTAGGGCTTGAACTTCATCATAGAGCGCATCTCTTTCTGACATTAAGAAGTGTAGACAAGCAAAACTTAGCATTGCTGGGACAGGGAGCAACCATTTTTCAACTGGATAACTAAGGGTAATGGTAAGTGGTGCCACTCCTACTTCCAACCCTTTTTTCCAAGACCCATGAATCCTGGCTAGGGAAGAATAAAACTGAGTAGACTGCACATTGATTTAGAGAGTATTCAGTCTCCTGGAGAACTTTGACTGAGCCTTGTAATGTGTTGCCTCCCAATTGGCACTGTATATGAATCTTCAAATGACCATCCCACCATTCTTTCAATCCAGTTACATCAATATGCTGGGAAAGATGATAAGACCAGTGAATTCCATGAGCATGTGCCCATACCCACATTTAACTTACTGGGATGAGGTTTCCTTGATCAGAAGCAATGCTGTGTGGAATACCATGACTATGGACAAGGCATTCTGCAACTAACTTCCACAGATGTTAGAAACTTTGCATGCAAGAAGGCAAAACCTTTTCCAAAGTATGTGCCTCCTTATGTTGAAACAAAATGCTGCTTCTTCCATGATGGAATGGCTCAGCTTAGACAACCTGTCACTAGGTAGCATACTGACCACCTTGGAGAATGATGCCATATCAGAGTGCTGGTCTGTGCTCCTGGTAGATTGGACACTCAACAGTGGCTGTAGCCTGGTCATCCTTGCTGGTGCAAGTCTTTGGAGCTGAACCCATGCATGAGCTCCATCCCTACCTCCATGGCCAGTCTGTTCATGAAACCATTGGGCAATGATAGGAGTGACTAGAGAAAGAGGCAGACTGATATCCACAGAATGGGTCATGCTCAACCAGATCCTCCTCTGAAGTCACACTCTAGTGAGAGTTAATAGGTGAAACAAATGTGTCCATGTTTTGTTTTTTATTTCCCACTACATGATTCTCACCAAACCTGTTTTTCACCTTTTCTCTTATCTTGTTACTTCCAAGTCCTTGGCCATACATGCAAAACACTAGCCAGACCCCATGAATCTATATACAAATGCATCTCAGATCAGTTCTCCTTACAGACAAATTGAACAATGAGGGAAAATAATCAAATATCTGCCTACTGGAAGCATTTCCTATTACCACTGTCTTTCAAGGATTATCAAGAAAGGAGCTGTATTGTTGCAGGTGTCCACTTCCAGGTAAAACTTGTATATTGAAGAACCATCTGTAAACCAGGCCTGAGTGTTTTTCCTCATTCAATTGAATATAAGGAACTACTCAAGTGTCAGTGTTTGAGGCCTAGGTAAAGGAGGATAATGTGTCAGGATTGGAGGCCAGTGGGATTTGGGCCATTTCCTCTGTTAACTTACTTCTGTCTTCAGCGCTTGCACAGCCTGATTTCATGTATCCCACTTCCATTTGATGATGGATTGCTGTTGTGTGTGTCTAACTTTATGGGTTGTTGTGCCTGACAACATCCACTTCATATATTAAACTCAATGCTCATGGTAATATTATAGCCTATGTTTAAAATTTTTGTCTCTACCAAGAACAAACAAAAGGTCAAAAGCTGTTTCTCTAAGGGATAGTAGTTATCTACAGAGGATTTCAGAGCTTTGTTTCAAAATCCTAAGACTCTTTATTGTAATTCTCCTATTGGGGCATAAAGAGGTTACAGATAATATGTCTATTTGCTACTGAAAATTCCAGCAACATTAGATATATGGGATCACATGGCCCAAGTGGCACAGCAGCTTGCATGGCAATGGGCATGTTGCAGAGCCGCCTCTTCTTCTGCTTCTCACTCAAAACCAACAAATTTTTAGTAAATCAGTAAAAAGACCAGGGTAGCAAATCCAAATTTTTAAAAAATGTCCCCAAAGTCCATAGGAGGCAACTAGACATTGTGACTCTTTTTGGTTGTATGAGGGGCTAGATGCCATAATATCTTTCACCTAAGAAGGAGTATCTCAATAGGCCCCATATGACTGAACATTTAAAAATATATCTGATGTGGAGGGACTGACCCTACACTTTTTGTTGGATTTATCTCCCACCCTCTGAGATGCAAATTCCTTACCAATAAGGCTAGAGTATTTGCTCTTTCTTGCTCATTATTTCCAATGAAAATGAAGTTTTCATTATTATGAACTAATGTGAAGTTTCATGGGAGGGAAAGATGATCAACATCCCTTCAGACTAAATTGTGACATATGGCTGGAGAGTTGATATATCACAAAATAGGACAGTGAAGTTGTATTGTTGGCCATCATGTGGATAGAAAACCATTACTGCTGGTCTTTGCTAACAGAAGTGGGGAAAAAGCATTTGGCAGTTAAATAGCTACATATTAGTTACCAGGAAACTGTTGATTTACCCACACAGTGATGCCACAACCATAACAAGAGCTGAAACTGAAGTAATCACCTGGATAGGTTTACAATAATCCTTTGTCATCACCCAAGATCCATCTGTTTTCTGCACAGGACAAATGGGATAGTTGAATAGGGATGCAGTGGTAAACACCACCCTTGAATTCTTCAAGTCTTAATTCATGGCTCTAATCACTTAAACCCCTCCAGGAATGCAGTATTGTTTCCATTTACTATTTTCTTTCAGAGAGGCAGTTCTAGGGACTTCCATGTGGCCTTTCATTCCATAATTGCCCTCACACCATAAGTCAGAGAACCAATGTGGGTATGCTGGCAGTTTCTGAGTATTTCTAATTGAATTATACATTATGAAACTGGAGAAATGGCCACATAATGGATCCAGGGACCCACAGGATCCAGTTGGAGTAGGCCTGAGCTAAAGTACCATTGATCACCTGACTTCCAAAATCCCTTATTCTCACTGGTGGACAACAAGGGATGTTTTAGGTCTTTTGGAATTAATGTCAATACTTAGTGGCTAATAATCCAGATAATATCTGATTATTTCACTTTCCTTAATGCATTCTAGTAAAAGAGCATAGGTTCATTCAGGAAGGGTGGCAAGAAGACAGTATTTTTTGTTAATGCAGAATGGTCCTTCCCCAAGGAGTTCTAGACTTCCTATCATTTAAGGGGTTCTGTATCTGTGACCTTTCTCATCAGTAAATTGATTGAGGGGGATGACTTTCTGCTTTTGTGATTGAATTTAGAGTTTTGTTCATTTGACCTAGTTCAACTCTGCTTATACAGGTCAAGGAAGAATTTAGCAGGCAGCCCAAGTATTTTACTACTAGGTACACCATGACCAAATCACCAAAACCATAGCTCTCTGTAAGTCAGACTATTCTGATTCCTGCTTTGACTTTGCTGTCCATTATGAGAGCCACACCCAGTGCTCTTTCATGATCAGTGCTGCCTCTTGATTTCTGTCAACCCAGCATCTGATCATCCCCATTGTCTTTAAGGATCCAAGTACCGTGTCAGCATTTCCGCCCAGTATTAACTTGACCTACCAAGAAGAAAATACCACAGAGCTTTTCAGGGATAATTGAGTTTCTTTCACCAATTTATTTCTCACATTCTTGGTGAAAAGCATATCCTCTGGATGTTCCTTTAATGAGTGAGCAGGTCTTACATGATAAATCCATTCTAATCATCCAATTTCCCTAAGCCTTTGGATCTTCTGATCTATATTTTACCAGGGCAATTCTTGTATTTCAACTTCAGGCAATGTAACTCACCTTTGGTCCATGTTTCAGGCAAGGACCAGAACAAACTATTAGATCCTTTTCTAACACCCCAATCTACATTTTATCCACAATATCTGCTAAGTGGCCCATATCAATAAATTCAGCTTTATAGAAATTTATGTTCTCTACACCATTATCCAAAATTCTTAATATTTTTTCTCATAGCTTTTCTCCCAATTTTTCCACATAAATTAGCAAAATCATGCAGCTTTTTAAGAGTGTAGCATACTTCTTCATGGGTTATACTTTGTATCTCACCATTTCTGGACTGTTGGGACTTCAGTTTAGTTATATGTATAAATGAGAAGAGGAGGGTGGAAGTGATTCATGAAAGGAATTAACAGCATCTTGCAAAGCAAATCAAGGCACTCTATTGCATTTTCATCTGGCAAAAGGGATTAATCTCTTCAAACAGTGGTTTTTAAGGAAGTTTTGGGGGAGGCTGCTATAGCCTTATCAGGCACTCTTTGTTTAGGATCTCCAGTGGAGTTTGGATGCCTAATTCCTCAGGGCCAACTGTAGGCATATTGGCTTATTCCTCAAAGCATACAATTATAACTTTACCTGGCAAAAAATACTAATCAGAATCTATGGTTTCAATGTCCTCACCATTAACCTTTCTAACTATATGTACCTACCGTAATTTGGGGGATCTCATTCCTTTTGAATCAACACCCCCTCTTTAACAGCAGACATCCAGCAATGTTGGAAATTTAATTTTTGTTGTAAACCAGTCACTTGCAAAATGTGACTGCAAGTCTGTTTTAAAGATTCTTCAAGCCTGTGGCTAAAGGAGAGTTTCTTTCAGGGCACACTTAGAAACTTTCATGTCCCTCATGCTTTGCTTAAGCTCAGAATTTGAAGCTTTGAGTTCATCCCTGTTTTTAACAACTATATCTGGCATATTTAGGAACACTCTGGCAACATTATTATGCTTCAAACTCTACATATTCTGTTAAGGAATCAAATACAATATCACTCAAAATTGTTCCTCTTATTGGCATTTGAGTAGTGTTATCCAATGATGGTATTTTTCACCTCTCTATTGTCAGTTCATACCATGGTTTATAGCGACATCTTGATTATAGGAAATATTGTCATTAATGGCTTTGAATCCAATCTGATTATAAAGGTAATTCCCTAAACCCCAGAATCAATTCTGAAATTGCTTACTTAAAATTCAGTTTTTCAAGAAACACTATCAATAGAAAATCTGTATTAGGCAAGCTTTCCAGGGAAATAATGTGTGGGATAATATGGAAATATACATTGTACGTATAAGAATTTTAAGAATTGGATCAGGCAACTTTGGATTAATGTATTTACATGATAAATTCCATAGGGAAGCCTGAAAACTCTGAACTCTGATGAAGGTTTTCAATAATTTTCCCAGAAATAGCCCACTATCTTTACAGAAGATGCAGATTGAAATGACTCTATAGGTGGATATTGAATCAATGGATAAATCTATTAGAGGACAACTCCTCATTCCTAAATGTTGGTATCAGGAAGATTTTCCAAATCAAAGGATAACCATTAATTTTCCTAAAGAAAACAAAAAGGATATTTTTGATTCTTTCTCGTTTAGAACATATGAAACTATTAGATGTTCTCTCCATTCTGAAGCTCAGGTCAATTATTTCAGTTTACAAGTTCCGTAAATAATGTTGATGCAGAAAAGAAGTCTAAATAGCACTAGTCACAGAAAGCCCATAATCATACACAGTACAGTTGCTTCTGAAATGATATGAGACCATTTGTGTTCAATATTTTTAATAATATACCCACATAAATGTAAACATATCTACACATCTGCACAAAACAATTAATTAAGTATAATGGAAATAAAAAATATCAAAATATTCATTTCAAAAAACTCGTAAAATATGGAGAACAGTGTGCAATGAGAAATGAATAATGAGACAATTTCTCACACTTTACAAATATTATCATGATATAAATCAAATGCAGTATAGGAACTTATTGTGCAGAAAATGTAAAGAAATAAAGGAAAAAAGAGAGAAAAGGATTTGAAATATAGAAGAAAACAGAGACTTGCCAATGAGTACAGAATAAGCAATGGCCACTTTCACCAGCAATAAAAGCAGCAGATGAGGCAAGACAAAGAAAATACAATATACAGGAATTTGCATAGAAGAAACAGCACTTGTATTAGCATCAGATTTAATGTGAAAGTGAAGTATAAATAAAAATCTACACAAATTTTATGGAAATAATATTTTAATCTGGTTGAGAAGGTAATTGCTTGCAAAATGTCAATAATGTAATGGAAAAATATATAGACAAGTAAAAAAATAGAAGATGTGTTTAAAGGAGACATTTTAAAATACCATCAAATATTCATAGCAGATAGATAGCAGAGAAATTCAAGGTATTAAGGAGAAAATTTTAAAAATTCATAGAGAGATGTTAAAGAAGAACTAAATTGATGGAGTTCATAATCAAATTTATTGATTCATAGACTCAATATTATAAATGTATCCCTTATATTAATTTTTAAAATGATGCCAGAAAAAAAGCCCAAGCAAATATTTTTCTTTAGAATTTGACAAAGTGGTCCTGAATTTCATAGGAATCCCAAATATAATACATATTTCAAAGAAAGAAATAATATATTTTGTATATATGTATATATATACACACACACAATTAGAAATTTAGCACTGTACTGTTTGGAAATGGTATGTATATTTCAGTAAATGCTGCCAGGAATTTGATTAGATGTATTTAAAAAATAAAATTGCATTTACATTTATGAACATAAATAAACCAAATGTGACTGGATTAAAGAATATAATATTGAAAACAGGATAATCAAACTGGGTAATTTGAGCAAATAGAACACTGACATTTTGCTGATATGATTATTTGTACAATCAGTTTGAAAAATAGTGTAGCATTGTATCAAAATAATTAGATACTATCCTTGAGTGAACCTACAATTCTTTATTGGATTTAGTGCAAATTCATGTTTAAAATCTTTTGTGTGTTAGCTATAGCTCTTCAGTCTGGAACAAAAACTTTTTGGACAGCCTCTACCCAATGTCAAAGAGGAAACAGTTTATAGCAAATATAATCAAGCTCTTATGTCCACATTCTCTCTTCTTTTGCCTTTTATTTGACTAATCTTGCTACATCCTCAACCTTTATATCAATGGAGTACTGGAGTACAATCATCTTAAGGGAAACAGTACTAAAATATTAAGAATAATTCAAAGTATATCAAACATACTGTAATACAGTTAAATATTTGAATAGCCAGAAAACAATAGGCATGACTTTGTAGAGAGACAAATTTTTTTTATAATCATAACCACTAAAACTATAATTCATGAGTTAATATGTATACATATATATAGGAATTTGGAAACCTATAAAGAGAGAAATATTGCTACTACTATATGTTCCAGTTAATCCTTTAAAATTGACTCACTAAAGCTATTCTTATTTCCAAGATTTATACACATATTTTCTCCTGGATAATAGACAAATATGCATGGCCATATGTTTCTGGAACAAATTCGTGCCTTCTTAATTGCTTAATATTTGAGAAGCAGCCCTTGAGAGCTGTTGGCTCTACAGAAGACTTCACACCATACCACATGAAAACATACTATATATAAGACTTGAACTGACTGCATAAGCTGGGTTTTACCAATCAACTAATTCACTAGTTGATTTTGTCCTTCTTGCTTGGATATATTTAAACCATACATTTCTTAATATCTAGAATGATGGGAAGAGATGGCTGTCATATTTCTAGCCTGGGACACAGATAAACTATTGTTGAAGTCATGATCATTGCATGTTAATGTAGGGAAGAATTGAAAAAAAAGGACTTAAAGAGAACTATAAATGCTCTTAAGATCAAGCCATAGTTCCTGAGTTCATTTGAGAATCACATAACTGAAACCTAACCAGTATCCACCCATCTGTTTACTTATTCAATGTTTAGAAATCATTTCTGTATTTTTCTTAAAAAATGCACACATTTTCATATCATATATCTTTTCAATATCTTCCATAGACATTTAGTCTAAGTTAAATGCATTTCTCTCTCATCCTGATGAATACATCATCAAAATAATAGCAAGGAGAAATAAAATGTATGAATATCTGCAATGAAGACAATAGGAAGTTACTCATGAACTCATCATAATAAAGTTTGAAATCAACATTTGAAAATTTGTTTCTAATGAAGAGAAGAGGAAGCCTTAGGTGACAGTATATATGTTAACACAATGAGGGATAGATTCTTTTGGATATCTTAAATATTAGAAATTTGTAGTTGGTGGTAAAGGGATAGATCATGTAATGCTGACACCTGGTACATTGACTGAGTTTTGCTTGGAGAAGAATAAAATCAATTACACTCATCCTGCTAACATTAGGAACACTCAACAGCCAGCCATGTGCAGATTAAAACTATCTGAAGGTTGTTGTTTATTGAAATAGATACTGATAAATTCATCAGGAAAAATCATGGACAGGTTTTCTGGACTGAAGCCAAAGAGGAAAGAGATATGCAATGTACCATGGATGGGACACTCAAAATTATGGCCTGCAAACCTATGTGCTCCCCCTTTTAAATAAGAGAAACAACTCTTCAAGATTGCCAACATTGGTACAATTCTCAGTGTTATATTCTTACTGAGTCCTCAAACCCAGAGTAGATTCTTAGTTCTAATCATGTTATTACTTAGACCAGACTTATATATGAATGCATGGGAATCTTTTTACAAAAGAGTTTTTCTCTAGCCCAAAAGACTCAATATTTTCTTCTGGCATGGCATTATCTAGTATGAGATATATTAACTTCAACCTTAACAAGAGAAAGTAATCTAAATGAATGAAATAATTTAATATGAGATCAAGTTCCAACAATCTTTCTGTCATTGTGCCACATTCACAATATTTTTGAAAAATACATTTAAAAATTTTCCCTGGATACATCCAACAATTATTTTAGGTTTTTTCAAAGATCAAATGGTAATCCAGATATGCTCTGTAAAAGTTTCCGCATCACCCAGTGGGCTTGAAAACTGCACAGCTGTTACTGGTTCCCTTCATGTGCCATAGAACTAGGATGACTTCTCTTATCTTCCCATCCATGGCAGAATGTACCAGAAATAGTTTCTATAACAAAGTTCATGTATAATCCTAGGATCTTCTGATAATAGTTTTATTCCATATGAGACTAAAAAAATATTCCTCATTTTCTATAACTTTAGTTTTTTTATGCAACTATTTATTCAATCTTTTCTTTCCTCCATTGTCTCATCGTCCATGAAAGCAATACTTGATTCAGAATGTAATCATTTCCATTTTCTTCATGGCAGTGTGCAACCAGAGTTCCCTTGCTATCACTCTACTTAAGTTTTGCACATGCACACATTCCTCTACAAAGCATCCTTTCACCATCAGGCATGAATTCAAAATTTTTTGAAGGATTAACAATTTTTCCAGATCTAGCCCAATTATGCTTTGCTAGATTACTGAAATATCTTTTTTCTTAAATAAATATGCTAGCTTCAACATCTATAATTGTGTTTGCCTTGTGGCACTTCTGATTAAAAAGGAAAAATGTTTCAATATTAATTATATTTCAATGGAAAAACTTGTTATCTTTAAGTCATATTTCAGTACTATTTAATTTTATTTTATAGAATACCTAGTATTAAGGAATTATAACTATAAAATTTAGAATCTGTATTTTATTAGTATTTTATATACAATTCCTTTGTATTACAAAGGTAGTGTGCATTTTTCATGACAATTTTAATTTCTACTAATATTACTGCTGCTACTAACAATAATGTTGATTTGATTATATTGGGTATACCCAAAGGAATTTCAAGAGGTTGAAACATATTTCTGTGCAAGGCTTTTCAATAATATCATTTCAATTATAT
>PVKH010010496.1:0-18218 GCA_004027955.1 Chaetophractus vellerosus | reverse complement strand
TTCCGGCTGCTGCTCAGGCTGCTGTTCTACTCCATTAAGCACTGGGGGATTTTAGGCTGCCCCAGTTCCCCCCACACTAATGGGCCCTAATTTGGAATCCTTGCTCCTGAGAGTAACAGAGTCTGACCGAAATATGTCTTCACTGCACATGGTCCAAATGTCTCTTCTATTCAAACCTATAGTTGATGCCAGTTTTAGGGGTACTTCCATAGACCAGAGACTACAGGCTGACCATGTGCCAACTGGGTCCAGAAGCTCTGTGGACCTGCAACTCCTATGCTACACCTCAATGGAATCAACCAGGACACCTACTTGAGTGTTGATGATGGACAACAGCTATGCAGGGGAATCCAGAGAGCCTGCAGCTGCAGGCAGGACAATCCCTTCCATTGTATCCATGGGAAATAAGCCCCCTCTCACTTGGTGGTGGAGGGGACATCACCATCCTAGACTCCTTGGATTTGGGGGAAGAACTATGGACTAGAATGGAGTTGTTGGTGTCCTGCTATAGAGTTGTGATATATGGAATGGAAGAAATTGCAAAATTATGTGGTGCCAAGGTCACTGGACATTTTGGGAGCAGGGGGAGGGAAGAGCAATTGTAATGCAGTGTTTTTTTTGGGACCTGGGAATTGTCATGGATGATGTTGCAATGGAGGATGTAGGCCATTTTGTATCATCATGTACCTTTCAGAACTGTATGGGAGAGAGGTTCGTCTACAGCCTGAACTGAGATCTATGCTTGATGGCAAAGCCCCAAAATGTGTATATCTATCCACAGGTATTGTGCCACACTGAGGGATGTGTATGTGGGGGGCTCTGGGAGGGGTGGGAGTTTGGCATATGGGTACTCCTAGAATCTCTGTGTGACATTTGTGTAATCAATGTATCCTAAATATATATATAGATATATAAAAAATAAATAAAAAATTAAAAAAAAAGAAAATTTAAAATAACTGTTTTACCATATGCTCAAAAAGTTAAGTAGAGACATAGATGATATAAAAGACTTACATAAAGATTCTAGGAGAAAAAGTACAACATGTGAGATATTTCCACAGAATGAGATTATTCATAGATTGGACATGGCAAAAGAAAAGTTTTATGAACTTCAATACATTGCAATTGAAAGCATCCTACATGAAACTCAGAAAGAAACAGGACTTTACAAGTATTGAGGACTTCATTGAATTAGGAGCCTTCATAAAGCCTTCAGTACATGTTTTTAGTGTACCTGAAAGTGAAAAGTGGATGTGGGCAGAAAAATATTGAATATAGGATGGCTGAAAAACTTCCAAGTGTGATAAATACTTAAAGTCATAGAGAAGAGAAATGCAATGAAGCCTGGATACAAGAAGCATAAAGATAACCACACCAAAACACATAAATTTTATTCCTTAAAATTAATGCTTAAATGAAAATCATTAAAGTTTCTAGAGAGGCAGAAACATATGTACAGGGTAAAAAAGATAAAGATGACAATAAATTACTCATTGAAACAGAGAAAGTGAGAAGACAGTAGAACATCATAAATTAACTGAAAAAAAATTTTCAACAAAAAATTATATGCATAAAAGAAAAACTCTCAAAAGTGAAGACAAAATAAAGAATTCTGCAAACATACAAAAGCTGACAGAATTTCTCATTACAAGACCCATACCACAAGAATTGGGATAAGATATCCTTAATGGAGAAGGATGATAATATTGGTTGAAAATAGTGATTTTGGGGCATATATATAGATATAGATCAACAGGGACCTCTGGTGAGAGGAATAGAGAAGAAATGCTTTAACAAATTTTGCTTTTGGAGAGCCAGGAAATTCTTGCAGTTAATCGGCCCTGGTGGGAAAAATGTCAGAAGATATTGGTGGAGAAAAACAATTGGGACTCTTGAAACTTACATCATGTAAGGACCCCTTTTGTAGTAGAGGTGGACACTGTAGATATGAATAGCACTGTGGGTATTATAGAAGACAATTGCCTAGTAATTCTGTAACTTGTACTAACATAGAAATATAAAAATGACTGTGGTTGTAAACCATGATGCATAAAAGTGGAATAACTGGTTAATGTTCTGCTAACCCAGAAATAATGGCAGGTGCACTGTGAACATAGTGTAACTTATGCCCTCAATTATAAAAAAAAAACAATGGTGCACTCTGGGGTAAGGGAAACTTAGAAAAACATGGATAGCAAAAATAGGTCAGAGAAAAACAATGAGATCAGAGGAAAGGTATAAAAATAAAAATTGAGACGTGGCAAGGAGAGAAGATAGAATAAAAATGAAAAGAAGCCAGAGCTAGCAACCTTGTGTGTCTGTGTGTCTTTTTTGCCAATGCCGATCAACTTTCGGTAGCCCCTCTGAATGCCAAGGCTGGTCCTTGGCATAAAATAATAAAAGCATAATTAATTTAAATATCTATTCTTATATATATTACACAGAAACAATTTATACTCTGATTGTTCACAATCTAATTTGTAGATGAATGCCCTAATGCAAACAGACATCTTCACCATTACAATTGAAAAAGTAATTTAGAAATATTCATGAAATAAGATGGCAGGACAATTTTATACACATATTAATAAAGCAGAACAATATATGAAGGAAAAATTAAGAGAACTAAAAGTAGAAATAGCAAAAGAGTACCATATTAGAGGAGGTTAAGTTAAGGCTCACAGAAACTTATAAAACAAACATTTTAAAAGTAAGGCTACATATCAGATTTGAATAATTAAATTTATCAACTTGACCTAACTGACATTTGTAGAACACTATACTATGGTACTTTAGCCTACACATTGTTTTCAAATGATCATTGAACATTTACCAAATACACCAAATGCTGGAGTAAGTAAAGTCTCCACAAAGTTCAAAAGAATGAAACCATACAGAATGTGATATTGGTCTTCAGGAAAAAAAGAGGGGGAGGGGATCAAAATCTCTGACTATATCTTTTCACATATCTATTACTCCTTGCAGATCAGTTTGTTTCATGTATTTTGAAGCTTTGTTATTAGTTGCATAAATATTTAGGATTTGTTATATCTTGCTTAATTGAACAATTAATCATCATGAAATGACCTTTCTCCCAGCTAAGGCTTTTCTCTGAAGTGTACTCTATATTGATGTTAACATGTATATTTATATTTATCTTTTAAATTGTAATATATTTGTGTCTTTATGTTTAAAGTTTATTTTTGAAGACATTATAAAGTCAGGCCTTGCTTTTGAATCCAGTCAGAGAATCTCTATCTTTTATTTGTGCTATTTGACTATTTAAATTAATTACATTTTTATAAGTTTAAGTTTAGTTATTTCATATTATTAGTTGTTTTGTTTCATCTGTTCTTTGTTTCCCACTTCCCATTTTAGGCCTTCATTTTTATTGAGCATATTTTATTTCCGTTACTGGTTTTTTAGCTATAATTCTCAGTTAGAAAATGTTGGTTGTTGCTTTAGAGTTTATACTACATATATATAACTTGTCAAAGTCTATTTTCAATTCCTATTGTACTGCTTCATGAATAGCATAAGAACCTTCCAGCAGTAGACTTTGGATAGTAGTTTATTTTTCATATATTTCACTAATAGATATGTTATGAATTCTAAAAGACACCATTGTTATTTCTGTATAAACAGTTGAATATATCCTCCAGAGTTTTTAATAATATGAAAATAAACTTATATGATTGCTCATATAGTTATAATTTTTGCTACCCTTCCTTCTTTTGTGTAAATTCATATTTTCTTTTTTTTCTTTTTTTTCTTTTTATTATATATATTCCTTTTCTGCTTGTTCTTGCTGTGTTTATTTTTTTGTGTGTTCTTCTGTGTCTGCTTGTCTCCCCCCACTGCGGCAACCTGCCGAGTCAGTTCACTGCCCGGTAGCCTGCCTGCTCACAGGGGCTTGTCCTTGCTCGTGGGGGCCTGCCCTGGCCATGGCAGTATGCCCTGCCTGTGGTGGCTTGCCTTCTTGAGGCAGTTTGCCCACTCAAGGAGGCCCCAGGAACCAAACCCGGGGCCTCCCGTGTGGTAAACTGGAGCCTTCCCAATTGAGCCATAATGGTGATTAAGGCTAAGTAATTTTTTCTACAAATCCTAACAACTTTCTCAAAAGCAGCTTTGCTGAAACTTGATTATTATTTAGAATTTTTTGCAGAGGTACGCTCTCTACTACTAAGAAAAGCTCAGAGAAAGACAGAAGTGAGATTAAAAAGTGCAAACACAGATTTCCTACTGAGGTCAATAGGGAAACCAACTGGAGGACTGCCGTGCAGTTCCTCATTGCCATGTGGCCTTCCTCTAGTGGCTTTGCAGCTAGATAGGCATGCTGGCAGTATGTTGGCTACCAACAATTTTAAATTATATTAATGTTTGCACACTACTGTCTACACAATTGCAAATATAGTTAATTTATAAAAGCATATAAATTGCAGACAGCATAACACTATGTAAATGATTATATTTATTTCATCAGTTCACTATCACATCAGCCCCCAGTGATAATAATAATGATATTTAAGAAAAGTGGTAATTCTTCTCTTGTGATAATAATGTTCCAAATTTACATATCTAGAAACAGAATATGGCAATCTGAGAGACTGAATATTTTTGGTTGTATGATTTGCCAAAATCAAGGATTCCTATAAGGACTATGAGGCCACATATATGGAAAGTTTATATGCAATTGTATTTCAATTCATTTTTCATTCATATTTTTATTAATATACTGAAGCAATGAATCAGAAGCCTTGTAAGTGAAATGGAATTACATTTACCTTATTTTTGTCTTCCTGTCATAACTACCTGCTAACAAATAATCCTAATCTTCAAATTTCTAAAAATACCACTGAAATACATTTTTTAGATAACTTGTTTGAGAAAAATATTTTAATTGAAAATTTATCCTTTCATCTTATGAAAAATAGTATGTGGTATCATTTATTTCTCTTACCCACTATATCTTCTGCTGATGGTAATTTTTATTATAATAAAATTTAATCATTAATGTTATTTTCAGACCAGCTTTCAGATCTTATTATTTATATTTTAGAAATATTTTACATATGTGATTAAATAAATGGTTTTATTTGTTTTAAACTTTCACAAATAGAGCAAGAAATGTTAATATGTAGTTTTATTTATTCTAAGACTCTCTAGATTTAAAGGAGAATATTTTGAAAGGACCCTACTTAGCAAAAAATTTAAGTCCTTAGCACAGTTGTTGCAGATATCAAGGTATGTGAACTCTTGGGAGAGGAAACCTCAAACTGTTTATCTTATTTCTATACTGAAACAGAAAACAACTAGTTGGAAATAGGCAAGAACGTTTTTTGAGCATTTGTCAACTCACCTCATTGAGGTGGGAAGGTCTTGAAATAATTATGCTATCACTTTCCCTAATTAAGTGTTCTCTTCATAATTTTCTTCACCGCCTCCATTATCTGCTTGTTTCTAAGACTATAGATAATAGGATTCAAGAAAGGAGGGACTATAGAGTAAAACACAGAAGTGATCATATCCTGAATAATGGGTGAGTTGGAGGTTGGCTTCATATACACGGCAGCACCAGAGCTGACAAAGACGGTCACCACGAGGATGTGAGGGACACAGGTGGAAAAGGCCTTTCCTCGTTCTCCCCTGGTTGGAAACTTGAGCACGGTAGAAAATATTCGAATATAAGACATGGTGATGAAGGCAAAGCAACCACCAACAATCACCATTGCAGAGATAAAAATTAAAATTTTATTGCTGAAGGTATCAGAGCAAGAGAGCTTCAGCAAAGAGGGAGCATCACAGAAGAAATGATGGACTATATTAGACTGAGAGAAAGACAACTGGAATGTGTTTCCAGTGTGGAATCCTGCAAAGACCACACCACTGAGTATGGAATACAGTGTCATCTGGATACAGACACGTGGGTTCATGATCATAGAGTACTGAAGGGGCTGGCAGATGGCCACATAGCGGTCACGGGCCATAACAGTGAGGAACAGCAGTTCGGCACTAGCAAATAAAAACACAAGGAAGATCTGAGCTGCACATCCAATGACAGATATTACCCTGTTGTCAAGCATGAAGATGACACATGCCTTGGGTATTGTAACAGAAATATAGCACATGTCCAAGACAGATAGATTCCTAAGGAAGAAGTACATGGGAGTGTGAAGATTCTTGTCAAGGGTGGTTACTGTGACAATGATAAGGTTCCCCATCAGGGTTGCCAAGTACATCAGTAGAAATATTATGGTATGAAAAATTCTGTACTCCCACACATCAGAAAATCTTGTAAGCAAGAATTCAGTGACTGGGGTACAGTTGAGCATCTTTGGGTAATTTGCTCTGGACATGAAGAGACAAAGGCAGAAAATTCCTAAACAATATGGAAAAGCAACACAAAGAAAAAAAATAGTCTAAGTATTTTCTCAACTCATATCTATCCAACTTTATTTTAAGGTAGTTCATATTGTTTAATAGGAAATGAAATAGTGATGTCTTATTCTCTTTTAGTCTCCCTGCTAGTATATTTTATTTTCAGAATAAAAGTGGCAATAAAACAGCTTGTGTCCATGTTTGGTTTAATTTTTACCACATATTAGCTGTAAAGTGGGTATATTTCAGCTCAAAATTTTCATGGAAGATTAATTATGCTAAGATAAGTCATTTCTATACATAATGAACTCAGTGGATGTATTTTATAAATGTTAACAATTAATGTCAATTGATGACCAAACAAAAATCTGAATACATATAGGAGATTATTATGGTATCAGAGCCTCAACAAAGTTTAGGCATGGTTGTAATCCACGATCAGATCACAAAGTGGAAAATTATTTATATCTCTACTTACTGCATCATCACTTCTTGTATTAATTTCATTTGGAATTTCCTCTTCAGGAATTCCTCTTTCTGATGACTTCCTTCTGATTGTCTCCACATGTCTCTCCTTACATCTATTAACATGCACTCTTTTATATTGACATTGGATTCTTTACTCTCTTTCTTTCTAAATTTTATTAGAAACTTGTGATCAATGTTTGTTCTTTTCTTAGCCTAGATACCATAGTCAACCAATTGAATAATATGAAAACTACTTTTTATTTATTTAGAATTCCCCATGGAAGTATATATTATTCATATATTACATTCATACTGTAATTCTGAAAATTAGGAAGTAATATATACAAGTTTTAAAATAATAAGCTGTGTCATTGAATGGTCAAGAAAACTTTAATCTATGGAAATGGAAATGAAAACCAAGCATTCAAGTCCAGGTTTTTCAGTACACATACCCCTTGTCATGTGGCATATTCCTTCCATCAGAACTCTTGATTCAAATGAGCTTCATTCCTTCCCACTACACCAAACTTGCCCCATGTACAAACTGACCATTTACTTGTATGATTCCATCTCAGGCTGTCAAATATGGCATGAGCCATGAAAGAATGGTTTTTGTATTTTTAAACCAAAGTGATGCAGAGCTAAAAATCCATCCATTGATTTCTTACATATTGAGTATTAAGTGCAGTATGAGAATGGTTCAAAACTATTTTACATATATCCCCTATTTCCATATTTCTTTTCCTTTCCACAGCAGTATATGATGATTTCAACTTAAGATAATATATTATAAACTGATTTTAAGCCATCTGGTAGGATGTCTCAGGCTCTTTTCAGTGCCAATACTTTTATATCTATTAAAAATCTTAAGAGTTTATAACCTAGTTAACTTTTTCAGTAAAAATTAATTCTTATACATTTTCACTCATCTTTCCTTTTTTCTGTTAACTTAGAGTGAATGCAACCATCAATTTCTAAGGCCAGTTTACAACTGTATTCTTCATGCTCTTTCCTTTTGCACTGATGCCAATGTTATCCATTAAATGTTATTTGTCTTTCATCCTTTTCCATATGTCCCTTGAACTTATATAAATACTTAAGTTTCTCTGTTCAAATTTTTTTCCTGAATTTCTGATCTATTAATTATCTTATTTTCTGCTACTTTTCATTAGGCTTTTGCAAACAATGTTATAGTCATCCATTTTAGTTGTTGATTTCAATCTGAATACAGCTCCTGCAAGTATTAAGCGTCTCATTCCAATGACATCTACATGATAAGACTGATTGACTCTAAACTCAATCTTGAACTTCCTGAAAAACGTTCTCAATGCTAGAGTGTGCTACAAAACTTTCCCCCTTAATTGCCTCATCTCTGCTCTCTTGTTATCCCCCTTTATATTGTTACAGGCCCTCATTTCATTTAAGGTACTCGGAAGACCAAGATATCCTTTGTCAATCCCTACTTCCAAATTGCATTTTTTCTGACAATCCAAAAGTCTTACTTTGGGATTTTCTTCTTTCACCTACTCCCCTTCCTTCTCCACCAACTTGTTTTCTTTATTATTCTGTTAACTAATTTTCCACAACTACTATATCCTGCCATGTCTCATTCTTTTAAATATTCACTTTTTTTCTCATTTATACCTTACGAAGATTGCAAGCAGCAGCTATGATAATTGTAATTAATTTGTATCACAACTCATATTTATAAAACAAAGCTTTCCTTGGTAATCTAGATATAAAGTATACCTTTCTGACTTCTAACACTTCAGTTGCAATATTTTTTGAAAGATCTCTTACTGCTTCAATTTGACTAAATATGAGTTCCTCTTATATATCCATCATTTTAGTATAAGATACTTCAAGTTTACTCAATGTGTTACTGAATTAAGACCAAATTAGATGCAATGTATGGCATAATTGGAATATCTAGAAAAAAGGTATCCAAAAAATATCTCCAGTAAAACCCTTTTAATTTAATATTTTCAAATTATTTTGAAAGTAAAGTCTTGGGATAAATTCTTAAAACCCATTCCATTGAGGGAGGTTTCTAGAGCATGTTGTATTTATGCTTTACTTTAGGCTTTCATTTTACTATTTTAATTTTAACAATTAGTATTTTATCAATATGCATTTCAATATTTGGAGGGAAAATACTTGAGAATGATGACCTTACCTGAAAAGTGATGGACTGATGTGTTAATTGATTGGTTGATTTATGCACTCATTAATTTCACCAAAATGAATCTTCTTGGATCTAGAAAAAGGGAAGAATGGTTGTTTATACCTTTGCTTTCAACTAATAACAGTAAATTTATTTGTAGGAATCATTTATTTATTTAATAACATTGTGAAGTTTTCTTAGATGAAATGTGTTGAGTCTTCTGTGTTGTGTAAAATACACATTTCCAGAACTGCTTCTCCTTCCATGCTTGACCACTCACTGATAGTGGAACATTCACCATGCCACAACACTTCACATTCTGGTTTCCTTGTTCCCTTTTTCTTGTGACCATTAAAACTATGGAAAACACTGAAAACCTCTGCTAAGTTCCAGCAGGCAGGGCAGGGGTCACTTTCAGACTGACGTCCTGCTTGCAAGGCTAAAATTTTTCTCCCCTTTGCTCCTCTCTGGTGACCTTTAGTTCAGGACCATCTGAAACAGTTCATTAAGTAGTTTTTTTTATTGTTGTTGCTGTTTTATGCCAGTCTGTTTATTGACAGTTTAGGAAAAGACTTGCATGACCAAGTTGTTTTACAATGCCTACTTCAATCTTTACAAGTAGTTTTAATGTGGTGAAACTATTTTCATGCTGAAATTTGAGATCTTTTGAACATTATTTTCATACTAATTATCAGATCACAATTGCCATGTTATTGAAATGCAATATGTTATGATTGTTTGAACACAGGACAAAAATCTTTTATTATTTTCACATCAATGAACCATTTTAGGTTTCAAGCTTGAATTTCCATGACAGTGCAGCAGAGATAAAACTTAGTCTTTATGAGAATATATGTTTTGTGCCTCAACTCTACCTACTTGCTTTGTAGCTCTGGAAGGCTTTTGAACAATTTTGAAACATTGTTTCTATATAGAGAACATTTGTAATAATAAAATCTTTTCTCATGAATTTAATACTTATAAAATATTTCAAATATATCATGTTCTTAAAATGGTAGCTATGTTGAATAAAAATAAGTAAATAACAACAAATCATTGGCAAATGGATCAGTTATGTGATCCTTCAGTACTTATATTTCATCCATCCTATACCCATGGTTCTACATTTCTATGAAAGGAAACAAAGACTTAAGAGGCAACCTAGGGCTCTGCATTTGCAAATGTGATTTTCTGTTAAAAGGAATGTGATGTTATAAAATGTTCTGAAATGATTTGAATAGAGATTGTAAAAATTAGACCATTTCTTTAGCTGCAGATCAATAGGTGGCAGGGTTATATCTGCACAGTTATGTATTCCTGGAGTAACTATAATATTGCAGGAATGTTCTCACACATCAAAATATAAAAGCAAATAATTCACTGGCTTTTCTGCAAAAACTCAAAGAATGTATTTTCCAATGTGAAGAACTGCAAAAAATAGTTTGTTCTTAGTATACTTTTTCTTTTCTTTTTCATCCACTCACCCATATAAAATTTAATATATTTAAAATTAATGGAATATTTCAAAATATTTTGGGGTGAATTTTATGCAGACCCTGGTCTGGAAGCTGTGTGCATGAATCATGGACAAATCCTTACATGTGCTTTCATAATATGCTATGAAAAATCCTTAGAATGATGCCTGAAGTATAAGGGACAATGTATATATTTTATTTTTATGGCAAGGATTCACTTACTTGCTTTGTACTGCCTGAATGTATAACTCAGAGGTTCACAATGAGAATTTAATAGGCAAGCATTTATTTTAATTGGCAATTAAATAGCAAGAATGTAATAGAAATTTCCAATTGTTTAGATAAAGCACAAATCAAGAAAATTAAATTTCTTTAAAAAATTTAAATTAGTTTTCTGCATACTGAAACTTTGGACAGTGAACAGAGCCCGCCTGTCTCTACATGTTTTGCTGGCTTCACATCAACTATTTGTTGTTATTCAATCACTCTGCACTTTCAGTAACAATTATCAATTCTGGTAAAACTAAAGGGACTGATTTTTTTCAATGCAATGACTAAAAATGCATTAGTTTTATTGTTTGAGTACATTATCTATATATATTTTCTATTCTAATTTTATTAAAAACAGTAGTGCAGGAGAGAAGTGGAGGGAGGTGAGGAAGAAGAAAAGAAGAAAATCATAGCATCAAAGCACTCACAAGTTAATATTGTATTTTCTTACACTGGATAGACAAGTCAGGACTTCTGATGTGGGTCCAATCATGTTTCTGGTGCATGTAAGTATGAAGAAGCATCTTCATCTGAGATGACTAAGACTGTGGCAAAAACCATTCTGTTTTAAAACAAGGGCATCTGTGTTTACTTTTAGTTTGAAATGTAGGGATGCAATGGCACTAGAGAAAACCCCTGGGAGCATGGACCTTGGCATCAAAAAATAGCCACTGCCAAGGGGTAATTTCAAATAGATAATTGGCTCCAGATGGCTCTAGGAAAGCAGTAGCCTTTCCACTGTTCTTAGAAATGCTGCTTATGTTTCTGTCATTGACTTCTAGTTTACAGGACAACACAGTCATGATTTTAAAAGCTGAAATATATGGATTTTTGGCCCAGTATATGGAATATTTTGATACATGCTCAAAATGCACTTGAAAATAATGTCTGTTATGTAACCAGAGGTGATAATGTATGTATGATAATGAGGACAAGTTAGCAAATTTTGCTACTGAAGTGTTGTTTAAGCTGACCAGATTGTATTTCCATCCCCAGCTATAAATTTGGCATTTTAAATTTTTTTCTTTGTGTTATCTAATATTATGCAGTATGTTTTGAAGTTAGGTCATAAAGGCATAAGCATTTGGAATTTTTATACCTTCCTATTACTTTAATTTCCTTATGAGGAAAAATCCCTTTTACATTGAGCCATACTTCTTACCCCTGGTCTATATTGTTTCACTAGAACTTAGTCATATCGCTACAGGAACACTCTTTTGGTTGATGTTACATTATATATTGTTCCATCTTCTTTAAAATTTTATTTTCAATGTCTATTTCTCCATTTGTTTTAAATACTATTACTTATCAAGAGAACACAGTTAGGTATTTAAATTTTTTAAAATCCATGCCAACAAACTTTGTAATATAATTAGGTTCTTTTGTTTATTTATATTTAATGTAAATAGTGGTACATTTTGAGTTTCTGTCTACTCTCATGCTTTTGGCCTTCTATTTGTCCCAACTTTTCTTTTTCCACTTTGTCTTATTTTGGATTGATAAAATACATTTTCACTTTTTTATTATCTAGATTTTCAGTCATAAAATCTTATTTCATGTTTTTAGAAATTACCCTAGAAATCTCAATATCCATCTTCAAGTTATTACATTCTATATGAAATTACTATTTTCTCAACTTCTTGAACACACAATGCTCAATGTTCTTCATTCCTAGCCCAACCAGCGTATCCATCTGAGATAGTATTCCTTCAGCCTGGAAAACAATCTAGTAAAACTTCATGTATCATCAGTTTGATGGCCTTGAACTTTCTCTGGTTTAGTTTGTAGTTTTAATATACTTACTAAAATTTGTTCTCCAGTCAGATACATTCAGAAGTATCCATCATTTTGACTTCTGACATTGATTAACATGAATACTCAAACTTCCTCAAAACTGAATCATAGAGTTTGTTTTCTTTTTAAGCTGACTACATTTGATCACCATATGTCTATTAGGTTATTTATTTATTGTTTTAAGGTTTTTATTTATTTTATTACATATCTCCCCTTCCCCCCCCCCCCCACTTTGGCGATGTGCCGAGACCGGTCACCTCACAGGCGCGTCTTTCCCTGCTTGTGGGCGGTCTCTGCATCTGTTCACGGCCAGCTTTCAGTTCGTGGGTGACTGGCTGCATTCCATTTGCGGGTGACCTGCCCTGCCTGTGGCGGCTTTGCCCTGTCTGTGGCAGCTTTTTGCCCTGCCCACAGCGGCTCTGGCCCGCCCATGGCGGCTTGCCCTTCTCAAGGTGGTCTGCCCGCTAGGAGAGGTCCCAGGGAACCAAACCCGGGGCCTCCCATGTGGTATGCCGGCGCCCTATCCACTGGGCTATACAGCCAGCCCCAATTAGGTTATGTGTTATAAAAGTATGGGGGCTTTTTTAAATTCCTAGGAGTATTAGACTATATGAATTGTTTCTTTTACATATTCATTGTCCTAATAATTAATATTTTGTCTGTTACCAGATTTTGGCTATGACAAAAGTTAAATTTCTTTAAAAATTACTATACTGTGGACCTAGATACTCATTTTCCTTGAGTGTGTAGAAGATAAATTGATGGATAAAAAATAGATGCATGTTTTTTCAGGTATATACTGACATGTCAGTTTTCAAAGTCAATGTACCATTTTCCATTCCTACTATTAATATATGAGAATTCCATATTTGGACTCAAAATTCTTTAAACTTGGACAGAACTAGAGGATGAGTAATAGTCTCTCACAATGGTTTAAACCTTCATTTCTAAGATAAGCCATCATGTTTAGCATCTTCTCAAGTGCTTACTGAGCAATTAGATAGCCACTTTTGTGAAATGCTTCTCCAAAACTTTATCCATTTTATTATTGGAATTGCTGTAAGAGCAATTCATGTACTGAATATGAATGTGTTGTCAAATATGTGCTTATATTGATTCATGCCCAATATTTTACTCATATGTTATGTCTATTAATGATATCCTTTAGGGAACAAAAAGGATTTTAATTATCTCCAATTTCATTTTTTTTTGTTTTATGTGCAGTACCTTTATAATTATAGTAAAGAAATCCTTGTCTACATCAAATCAAGAAGGCATTCTCCTATAGAATTTTTCCAGAAAGTTTATTGCTTGTTAGATTTTTATTACATTTACTGAAAGGTAAAAATTATTTACCTATCAACAATCTTGCATTGATGTTTTGGAATTTTGAGAAATATTGGTAATGGTTATTATTTTAAAACATAGGTATTAATGTTTTCCTATACATTTTATTGAAAAGTCCTCTCATTTGTCCTTGTAATGGCCTTGATGACTTGTTAAAAAACAGAGTACTCTATACCTTTATGTATACACACTCCTGTCTGTTCTATTGGTCTGTTTATCAGGCTTTCCACTGCTGTCACAAAGCCTTAATGCCTGAAGCTCTCTAGAAATCTTGAAATCTGGTGGTGTGTGTTCCCCTACAATAGTGTTTTTCAAAAATTGACAGCTAGAAAATGTGCTCATTAAAATTTCTTTATTTAAGCAGCTCTGAAAATTGTAATACACTAATTGAACATTCCCCAGGTCCTTGTTCATGTACTCATAATAAATTGTCTTCTCACTCTGAGACATGTTTCCTTTGTGATGCTGGATTTCTAGGGCCCTTCTATTGGAGATAATTGAACTTACAGTAACAAATTTAATAGTCTAGCTAAGAGCTGTGCTACTCTTGGTTGCAGCCCCCAGAGCAGCTGTGCTCCAAGTCTCATGAATAGTAGGGATTCCCTGGATCCATCAGCTCCATGGCTAGCAGATGCCCAAAGATTTCCTAGGGGAACTAAGCCTGGAGGTTCGGAGCAGGTTTCTGCCATGGGCAGACACAGGTGCTTTGTGTGAAGGTGATTTTGAAGCTGGGTTTTCCCTGTGCTAAGTAAGTGTGTGAAATTCTTTCTATTGATCTGTGCTAGCTACTTTTGTAAGCCTGCAATTCAATCATGACTTAATGCTGATAGAAACCAGACTCCCCTGCCAAGTTGCCTCCAGAAAGTTGTTTCAGAAATGTGTCCTTATAAATGCTTCATAATATATGTCTTTAAAATACTGTTAAAATAATAAACTAAAAACCCATATGAGCAATCGGTGTTCTAGTATTGCACCTTACAAGGTGTTTGAAATGAAGAGAAGTTGTGTTTTCATATAACCAAATTGAATCATCACTCTGACATTTGTTTAATTTTGGTAGTAATTCCATGCTATAAGTGGTTTGCTTGGAGACAGTTTCCAAAATCATTTTGGTAACTTAGGTATGTAAGGCACATAAAATGTAGGTATTTTTCATTAAGGAAAAAAGAAAGTAATTTTGTCCTAATTTAAAATGACTGCCTATTAAGTGGGGAACGTGTGAGTCAAAACCTGGGTGAATACAAAAAGTGGGGTAGTTTCACAATAAAGGAATTTTTGTGGTCAAATTTGGGTTAAATTTAATGGGTCTATCTATAAAGTTTTAAATGCCTCACTATCAAATAATATATTGTTAAAAAACTAAAACTTTATTCTTTCTGTTAAAGTGACAAAGTTTCTTAAATCACTAATCTGTTTTTTATTTTTGTTTTTTTTTTGGGGGGAGGGGGAGAGAGAAAATTTTAAGAGTAGTTAGCAAAAGTTCAACTATATCCTGTATGAAAAAGACCAAGTAACCAAGAAAAACTAGATATTAAAAGAAAAAAGAGAGGCTTGTCCTCTTAACATTTCATTACATTAAATTTAGGGCAAAAAGCATTAAACAACATGAAGAAGGCTATTTTATAAAGGGTGAGAAGCTGTCATGTACAGAAAAATATTCATAGTAGAAGATATTACTTTGCTATTCTTATTTCATGACTGATGAATAAACAAAAAGTATGTGGATGTAATGAATAAGATATGTCTAATTAACAGATATTAAACTATAAATCTTCAAAAGGAACTAAAAAAAGAAGACTTTTTTTCCCAGAGCCCCAGTGGACATTTATTTCTCATTTACACAAATTTCATGTCAGGTGGAACACCTCTGCTGATTTCACATGGGCTTGGCTTCAAGCCACAGATACAGTTCATGTCTGCTCCAACTGTTTTTTTTTTTTTTTTTCAATTTTTAATGCACTTTTTTTCTTTTAGGATACATTGATTACATTAATGTTACACAGAAATTTTAGGAGTCTCCACATGCCACAATCCCACACCAACCACAACTACCCACATGTACATCCTTCATCAGTGTGGCACATCACCTGTAATAGATATACACATTTTGGGGCTTTGCCATCAAGCATGGACCACAGTTCAGACTGTAGACCACCCTGTCTCCCACACAGTTCTGCATGATACATGATATAAAATGGCCTATACCCTCCATTGCAACATCACCAAGGAAAATTCCCAAGTCCCAAAAAAAGCTCCCATATTACAGTTGCCCTTACCCTGCCCCCAAAGTGTCCAGTGGCCCCAGCTCCAAATAATTTTGTAATTTCCTCCATTGCATGAATCACAAGTCTATAACAGGACACCAACAAGTCCACTCTAGTCTATAATTCTTCTCCCAATCCCAAGGAGTCTGGGATGGTGATGTCCCTCCAACACCAATTGAGAGGGGGCTTATATCCCATGGATATGATGGAAGAAATTATCCTGCCTGAAGCTGCAGGCTTTCTCCATTCCCCAGGATAGCCGTTGTCCATCATCATCTCACCACTAGATGTCCTGGTTGAGTCCATTGAGATGTAGAGTAGGAGTAGCAGGTCCAGAGAGCCTCTGGACCCAGTTGGCATATGGACAGCTCTGGCCTCTGGAAGTACACCTAAAACTCTGGCATCAAATATTGGTTTGAATAGAAGAGACCTATGGACCATAAACAGTGAAGTTATATTTCAGTCAGTCTCTGTCACTCTCAGGGACAAGGGTTCCAAATTAGGGCTCACTGGTAAGGTACCAAAATCTGGGGCTATCTGCCCTGATATAGGACCTTGATATCTCCAAAGCCCTCAGGAGGCCCTCTGTTTGGGGTGATATCCATATTGGAAGCCTAGGAGGTCCTACTGGGATCTGCATAAGTTTTACCTCTGAGTTGACCTCCTGACTCACTTTGAAGTCTCTTAACCCTGTGAGCTTATTTGTCTTTACCATTTCCCCCTTTTATTCAAAGTCTTTTTCCAGTCATACTGCCCATTGGCATTTGTTAGTAATCCCTCATTGCCAGGGAGGCTAATCTCCGGGAGTCATGTCTCATGCTGGGAGGAAGGTAATATATTCATATGCTGAGTTTGGCTTACAGAGAGGTCAAAATTGAGCAACAAGGAGGTTTTCAAGAGGCAACTCTTAGGCAACCCATAACACTAGGCTGTTTCAATTTCAAGAGCAAAGGCTCACAAGGCTAGTCATCACTAACAAGGGCCCGTCAATGGATCTTTCTCCTTTGCCAGACACTGCACCTACACTTGGGGGGCTGTTGCTACTCTCCTGGAAAATATGGCAGAGTTCTCTAAGATGGGAATTCAGTTTTCTCCCATTTATTGAGTAATTCTTCACCCTGTGACCATGCCCCATGAGCATTTGAACAATTATGCATGCCTTTTATGTATGTACAGGTGGACTTCCTGCCATGCACCCCCAACCTTGTCACCGCCCACCAATGATCCCCTCCTGTCCCTATTGTGACCCTTCTGTGATCCATAGCCTCTTCAAAGGTGAAGCCATAACAGTAACCAATTGCAATGAATAGGAAAATGAAATAATAATGATATTTAAATGTAAGAGTTAAAATATATGAGAGCTTAAAAAATAAAAAAGAATTTAAAAAAATTTTTAAAAATAGAAAAAAGAAAACAAGATATTGTTAAAGGTTTGGGTTATTCAAAAAATGTGAAAAATACTAATATATATACATATGAAATTTTTGTTCCAATTTTACCTTGTCAGTGCAATATCTGGTGACCAGTCTGTTTCATGGCACCTTCATCTTTTCACTCTCAAGCATCCCACCATGTTTCATTTAATTTTCAAAGAAGTTTAAGATCACAGCAGAGTCACACACAGAATACAAGACGATCTCATATACTTAACCTCTTCCTCTATTCCCCCCACATACCAAAACGTATTTGCATGTGAATGGCAGCACCAACATAACTGACAGATAGTGAAACTTAGTTCCCCAACATTGTCATTGGTCCACATCAAGGTCCATATTTTAGATCATACACTTTTATAAATTTTGATGACTATCACGCTGTCCCATGTTCACCACCACAAGTCAATGGAAAACACTTCATGGGCCACCAAATGCTCCCCGTTCGATCCACCCTGTCCCACCCCACACACCCAGGGACCACAACGCCCCCTGGCTTGATTCCCCAGACAACAGGATTCACAGATACACACAACAGATTGTCCTTACTCACTGGTTTATCCCCCAATGGGAACCATCCCTGCTCCCAAGAGTCGCTCCCCTGTCTATTTCTGAGTGAATCAGA
>PVKH010010495.1:0-18213 GCA_004027955.1 Chaetophractus vellerosus | reverse complement strand
TAAGGGAGTTGAAATTTTTATAGCTTTCAGCACAGAACTGTTCGATTGACTGACTCTGCCCTCTCTCAGGCCAAGTTTCTCTATCTCAGGGTGGTTAGGTAAAACAGGCTTCCTCAGTAGATTCACCTCTCCCCTCTGCCTGGTGTCACCTCAAGCTGTTTGTTATGATCCTCAAAGCTCAAACGGGGTCCAGGTAACCAAACCCACAGGCAGGAAATCCCTCTCCACCCTTTGCCAGAACCCTCCCACTCTTGGAGCATGCTCCTTCTCACTGGATGGCTGGGAGGGGTCAGGGCTCACCCTAGCCCTTTGCCCTGAGAGTGGGGCTTAGCCTCCCTCGATTTCCAGGCACAGGGCTAAAAGCTCACGCTTTTATCTTGAGCGATCTATTTCCCTGTCCAGCTCCCTCCAGATTAATGCCCCAAAGCCTCCTGCTCCATGGGCTCCCAGAACAGCTCACTCCGGCAGGATCTTTTCCCCACTCAGCCAGCTTTTGTGAGAGAAATGGTGAGTACCCACTTAAACCGATGCCCTCTTGCCATCACCATCTTTAAAACTCCATTAGGTTTTAAAATCTGTGAATCATCTGTGGATCAATGCTTTGTACTCTGACCCTAATGGAGTGGCTGCCCCATCCTTTCTAATTATTTGAGAAGCAGAGCTCTTCAAAACACTTAGGCTCCAACCTCCTCTAGCACAGGAGTAGTTACAAGGCTTTGCCTAAAAGCTGGGGTATAGGCTTCACCCATTCAAAGCAAAGCATTGGGGTGTCAGCCATACTTTCTGTGAACATCAGGGCAGAAGATCTGCCTCTTCAAGCCCAGAGCAGAGGCCCACTCTACACAGCCTTGGGCAGTGGCACCTTCTACTTGGCCAGAGGAGATAGATCCCTTTGGTCCAAATCTCTGCTTCCATTGTTCTGCCCTTGAAGTAATTTTTCCTTCCTTTTGTCTCTTTCTCTGTCATTGTCATGTATTTCAAGAGGGAGCAAACCATCTTACAAAAAAAAATGTTCTACAGATCCTTCCTTGAAAAATATATTTTAAATCCTGACCTCCTCTGAGATGGCTAACTGGATCCATTAAGCATATGCCTAGTCTCTGACAAAGAGTGGTTCAACTACACCCTTAAGTGGAACCCCATTCTCTGGGAAATACTTTCCAGAAGCTCAGGGAGGGGCCTGATAGAACTACTTTTGGCCTTAGTCTCAGAGCACATTATCTCTGGGTAGACTGAGAATTTTCCAAATTCTTGGGGTTTAAAAATTCAGTCTTCAGGTTATCCCTTTCCTCTCATATTTTATTATAAGAAGCCAGGAGAAACCAGACTGTGCGTTCCATACTTAGCCTGGAAATCATCTCAGCTAAATATTCAAGTTTATCACTTATAAGTTCTGCCTTCTACCTAACATCAGAAGAAAATTTTGCCAAATTCACTACTACTTTATAACAAGGATCACCTTACTTCCATTTTCCAATTACACATTAATTATTTCCTCCTAAGTTCTCACCAGAAGTGCCTTTAATGTACATATTTCTACCAAAATTCTGCTTGTGACAAATTATGTATTCTCTAGGATGAGAGAAATTTTCTCTACAGCTCTTACTTTTGAGCCCTCAGAAGAAATGTTATTAATGCCAAATCTCTATTGACTGTCTCTTTAAAGAAAACTAGGCTTTTTCTACCAAACATTCAAAATTCTTCCAGCCTCTACCCATTACCTAATTCCAAAACCACTTCCACATTTGTTTTCAGTATTTATAATAGTGGCAAACCCATATTCTGGTACCAAGAACTGTCTTAGTTTGCCAGATGTTATGACAAATATTATACAATGGGTTGGCTTAACAATAGAAATTTCTTGGCTCATGCTTTAGAAGGCTAGAATTCCCAAATCAAGGAATCATCAAGGTTATGCTTTCTCCCCCAAATCTGTTGTGTTTTGGTGCTGACTTGCCACAACCCTTGGGGTTCCTTGGCTCACAACTCAGCCTCCCACCGCATGGTGATGTCCTTTCTCCCTTCTGGCTTCTGTGATTTCTGAGTTCTTTTGATAAGGCCTCCTGTAATATGGATTAAAATTCACCCTAAATTCAGTTGGCCACTCCTTAACTAAAAAGAATATCCTCAAACTCCTATTCATACCCACAGGACATGAATTCAGATTAAGAATGTGTTTTTTTGGAGTACATAATGCAATCTACCACATTGTCTTAGTTTCCCAGCTGCTAAATAAAATACTATAAGGTTCATGAGTTAGCTTAAAAACAAGAATTTATTGGCTCTTTATATTTTATTTTTTAATGGTCCTGGAGTTGGGGATAAGCCCAGGACCTTGTATGTAGAAAGCTGGTTCTCAACCACTGTGCCATCTTGGCTCCCCAGAGTTGGTTTTTCCTTTGTCTGCTTGTTGTTTATTTGTTTTTAGGAGTTACCAAGGACCAAACCTGGGACATTCCGTGTGGGAACCAGGTATTCAACCGATTGAGCCACATCCACTCCCCTGGCTCATGGTTTTGAGATTAGGAGAAGACCAAAATCAAGGAGTCAGCAAGGCAGTGTTTTCTCCCTAAAGATTGTGGAGTTCTGGACTGGCAGCTGGCTATCCTTAATCCTTGGCTTTTCTGTTGCATGGCAATGCACACTGCAAAAAATTCTCCTTTCTACTCTGGGTTCCACTGACTTTTAGATCCTTGTAGTTCTCTCCCTCTCTGCTGAATTTCATTCAGCTTATGGAGGACTCCAGTAATATGGATTAAAGCTAAACCTGACTCATTTAGGCCACTCCTTAACTGAAGTAATATCTTCAAGAGATTCTATTTACAATGGGTATGCACCCACTGGTGCAAGCATGGGAACCTGTACATGCCTTTTGTGGGAGACAAAATTCAACATACAGCTTCCTAGGTAACTATTTTTTGTTACATATCCTCCCCTTTCTGCTTGTTCTTTCTGTGTTCATTTTTGCATTCTTCTGTGTCTGCTTTGTCTCTCCCCATTGCAGCGACATGCCAAGTCAGCTCACCGAACAGGCAGCTTGCCCCGTTTGCGGGCGGCTCTGCTGTGCTCATGGGTGGCTCTGCTCTGTTCATGGGCAACTTGCCCTGCCCGTGGCGGCTTTGCCTTGCCTGTGGTGGCTTTTGCCCTGCCCATGGCGGTCTGCCAGCTCAGAGAGGCCCCGGGAACCGAACCCGGGGCCTCCCATGTGGTGAACTGGTTCCCTATCCACTGGGCTACAGCTGGCCCCCCCTAGGTAACTTTGAACTTTAGAAGAGATTGAATGGTAAAATGGTTACATTGTAGGCTGTGGCATGTCCCATTGTATACATAGCATCACTTAATGCTTAAGTTTGCTTTGAGCTTAAACTAATCTATTGAGCATTTCCCCTTCTAGATATTTTTATTATATGTCTTGAATTCCCAATCAAAATAATTTTACCTAAATGATGAAATTACTACCTTAATATTGTATTTTACACATTCAATGAGACTATCTAAGCTTTTGTTTTTTCTTAATTTTCTATGTGTCTTGAATGAAACACTTTTATCTATTAAACACAAACAGTCATTGTACTAATGAAAATTGTAAGTAAATCTTTGGAAATCCTTCCTTCCTCCAGCTGGAACACTACCTATCTGCATTTCACATGCTTTATTTGCTCAAAACATTGTGTATATCAGTTTAACTAAACTAAAATAATCTATTTTTTGCACATAATATCATAGTAAATAAAATTTTCATCATTGAATTGTCAACATACCAATATGTATTATTTGTATAGTGTTGACTACCATGAATATCATCATCTTTATTAGAAATACTTGAAAATTTTACAGTCATTAAGTTTACAAGTTTTAATTCTTTATATTTTAGAGACTTTAATGTCTTTGATATTCATTAGTGATATTATTAAGAGACCATGCAATTACAATCATGACTCATAGAGAAGTTTTGACAGGAAAAATGTCTTCATTTTTATCCACAATTATACATATATTTTGACTTTGTATATATATAATGTGTTGCCAATTATATTTTATGAATGACAGAAATATGACTCAAAAGTGAAAGACAGTTGAATCCAAATAAAGTTTGAAAAAGTAAGATGTAAGACTATAATTGCATTTGTATATATTTTATACATAAAACCTTTATACTGGAATCATTTTTACTCAATTTTATGTTACTATTGATTTGTTTTTACTAAATGTGTTAGTTCAGTCTACGTGATATTAATCAAAGCCAACTTAACATAAAAAGAACATATGCTTTGTATTTTTGCATGTTAGTATTTTTTTAAGAGCATTTCAATCAAATTTGGAAGATTACCATGTAAACTCAACACTACATACAATTACTTAAATTTTATATATGTTCTTGAGAACATAAATTTTTCTTTCTTTTTTGTCAGTATAATTAAATGTCAATACTTACTTAAACTTAAGTGTTAGAAATTGCTAAGCTGAAATCTGAGATATGTATCTGGACAATTAGGGGGAAATATTTACTTGATATGGAGAAAAATATTGTACTGACTGTTAACCTTGCAAGAGCAGAAGAAAAAAACCTTATATACTGTCAAAAAGATAAAAAAGGAAAGCAAATTATTTTAAGGAGACCAACTTATTTTTTCCCAATTCTCCACTCTATATGATGTAGAAACATATGTAACACCTAAATTATTAAGACTTTTTAAGGACCCAAAGTATATATGGCATAGAAACAGAAAGGAGAAAAGAAAGAGTCAATCTGTGTCTACAGCAAAAGAAAAGGGTTGGGAATAAAGTTGACATGGTGACTTTTAGGGTCAGCTTTTAACACTTTACTTCGTATAGATAGATTTCAGAGAGTTCAACTTAGAGAACAAGGAAGAACACTTCTGACTTTATTTTCAACAGGAAAGAGAAGGTCACTGTAAGTTGCTGAGAGAGACACAGAACAGAAGCAGAAATTGCTAGGTGCTAATAAGAACCAATTCTCTTAACTGTAAATAGGACAACTTGACCCATTTATCATTAAGATATTAAAATAAAAATATGAGAACATGGAGCTGCAGAGGTCTCAAATGACTTGCCCAACTTAAAGAGTGTGTAAGAATTAGATCTCTCCTACTATTGTTGAAGTAGGACAGATCTAAGCTTACATTTGGTTATGCTTGGAGGGCTGGGATTGACCCTTGGTCAAGACAAGTGTGAGATGTGTGAACAGTTGCTGTATATTGCACTGTTTAAAACATGGAACTCCCCTGGGGTTTAGGTGGATTTCTTGTACCTGGTTCAACCAGTTACAGTGCCCACGATCCTTGTGGTACAAAAGACCCTTCAGTAAACTCATGCCTGAGCTGCCTCAAACTGAGATATATTGCAAATATCTTGGGAGTTCATAATCTAAAAATGAAGTGTATACAGTGTAACCAAGAAAAGACACTGACATCTACACTTGCAGAAGTATTCAGACTTCTTCAAATTGCTTGCACTTTGTTTCTTCTCCCATGTCATTTGTTTTACATTTATTAAAGTTTTATGTGAGCATTTCCTGTGGAATCTTGTAAGTTCTTTTAATGTCCGACCCTGTGTAATCAATGCAAACAGTAAATTATAATAAGACAGAAGTATAATTTAATCCTCCTTATTTATTGTACCTAATTTTTATGTACTTGGGCTATTAAATAAAAATGTGAGGTTGATTTTTAAAAATAATATATATTTAGACTTTTAAATATAGTTAATCCCTGTTGGTGAAATATGATGTCCTTCTCTGAAAGTATAAAAATGTTACCTTATACCTAAACTAAGAAAATTATGGATGATATTCTGAAGAAATCTATGAAAAATCAATACATGTTAAAATGTATTATCCATTTCTCTCTTGAAGTATAAGCTTAATTGAATAAATGTAGTGGTAGTTTCTCAGAAAATAAATTTAATTTAAATTCTAAATATGAAATGGAAGAAAATGTGTTAAGCATGTCAAACTTCTTAAGAGCAAAAAATATTTCTGAAATCTTTATCACTATAGCAACAGTACTCATCTAAAACAGAATTATACTATTTTTAATGTAATGTTAATGCAGCAAAACTTGGAAACATTAGAGAAATTTGAAGCTGTATTATTTTAGAAATAAAAAGACATTTTCTTGAATGATTAGAAAGGGATACCACATATAGAAGATAGTTATTAGCAGACTAAATATTAATTATTACAAAATTAAAATATCCAAATATTTCATAAAATTAGATTCCCGATGTACAGTTATGACTCACTATCTTTTACCAATTATTTAGCTATTTAATGGTTAGTTAAAAGAGTCTCCTTTTTACAAAACTTCTTTCTGAATACCCAAAGCATAGTAAGTTAACTATGATTCTTTGCAAAACCCATGGGGATAAATTAGCCTTACATGTGGCATATTAGTAACAAAAGAGCAACTGTCTAACTCCCACACATTTTGAGTGTTACAAAAATATCTATGGAATGATAAATATTTATGGAATAAATGAATTAAAGAATCAATTAAAAACTTGGTGAAAGTAAGGATTTTATTATTATTTTCCATATCAATACACAAATTTAGTTTAGAAATCAGTTTTGAAAACAGCTTTAAAATAATACAAGCTTTAAAAGGCTTAAAAGTAGTCCTAAAATAAAATCTGAAAAGAATGCCAATCAAAAATGAGAACAAAATCTCTAACAATTACTTATCTAAATAAATGCCTTTAAAACATGAAAACATATGAAGCCTTTTTGTAAGTTAAACACTATTCACTGAAAGGGTATCAAAGCTCTTCAAATAACAGCAGCATATAGAATTCCTTTCTATCTTGAATGTTAGATAACAGTCACTTTCTTCATTCAACTCATTTTATTTGCTATTCTTAGCACTTATGTGTCTTTTTATCTGTAATGACAACCATCATTTATCCATTAAATATAAAATTCTACCTTGGGGCCATGTCTCACTCAATGAACTCAAAAATAATTCTGAGTCTTTTGGATATTTCAGTTTGGACAACAAATGTATTCTATGAAGAAGAGTCCAATTCCCCCCAGACTGAACCTTTGAGCAGCCAGGTGCTTAAATACTGGTATGGGTATTTTTTCTCCTCTTTTATATTGTTTCTGGCTGAAATAGCATGTTTGTCAAAGTCATTTAAATATACAGATAGATAGACAGGCAGCAGGCATTCAGCTTGATATTTCACAGAGGTAGATGGCATCATCTCTAGTCATGTTACCCCATCTTGGCATATTTAGTGTCAGAAGCTCATTAGCTTTTCACTGATATAAATAGAAACAAGGGAATTTAAGCTTATTAGAAAAATAAAGAGCTACATAAAATTATGCATGAGTGTGAAAAGATTTATGTCTGCTCCTTCCAGAATTATAGGACTAATTATCTACTCTCATGAATATGAAGTCATATATGAAGAGAAGTAAATGGTTGAATATATCACAAATGAAACATTAGCAGTGACACCTATTGGTGGAAGAGCATTGCCACAAATGCTTTGTTTAAAATGTTTAAATTGGTGTGGCCTCATCTTAGCTTAATGTGTATAGCCTATATTACTTTATGCTTCTGCAGAGTTCTGCATACATTAAAATGTTTTGTGTAGACTTGTGTGTTGCATCTCAAAGTGCTGTGTGTTGTCTGCATCACAATAATCTAGGATGTCTTTTTAAAATTGAAAAATGAATCTCTTTTGTATTAGAGGCAAGAAGTCCCTATGTTTTAAATGGTCTCCTGATAATTCTTATACATATGAAAGTTTTAGAAGTATAAGATTAAGAAAACAGCAGAACAAAGTGCATCATGGATATAGCAATATACAGAGAAATTAATGTGCAGTTTTCATATTCATTCTAAAGTATCTTATAGATTATTTGTTTATTCTGTTGTCATTTATAATAAAAAAATTAAGAAAAAGTTAATTATCATCCCAGTCTTGAGGAACTCACATTCATATAAGATAGGTAAAAGTATAAACAGCTAAATTATAATATTTACATAAACAGTACATAGACAAAGGAAGGAGTGACAATATCTGCACGTAACATGGGGAAGCTTCTCAATGAAGGTTACATCTGAACTCATTTTTGATGACCGATCAGGAGTTTGTCAGGTGATGACATATGTAGAAGAAAGAGCATGAACTTGTCAGCAGGCATGGCACATCCACTGAATAATGAATCTTGAAAACGAATAGAATGTGGTTTGCAAAGAGCTAACGAATGAGAAAGAAGAGGGATGAAGTTGCAGAACTGCAACATGGTTTAGTCTTTCTGAACTACTCTCAGATCCCTAAGCCTGGTGGGAAATTTTGCTAAAACTCAAAGAGATAACTTTTATGTCTATAGATAGATAGAAGATATACATATATGTAGAGCAATTGGATGGCTACATAGATAGATAGATAGGTAGAAAGATAGATAGATAGATAGATAGATAGATAGATAGATAGATAGATAGATAGATAGATAGATAGATAGAGTGAATGAGTGAGTTGGTATCTCAAATGCACAGTATTATAATAAATTAGCTCCTCTTTTCCTGAGAACCCTAAAGAAAATTATTGTGAAAAGAGACTTACTTGCTATAAATTCCTAAATACCACTTGTTTTTGTTGTTGTTGAATTCCTTCAAATTATCTGGGAACAAACATTCTTTTTGTAATATAATCGGAACAAGTAATTTGAAAATGTAAATGGTAGAAATATTTCACACATAAGAACATCATAGAAAATAAGGGTTAAAAAAGGATCAAGTTAACATTATTTATTTACATTAACATTAAAATCTGGATAAAATGTTAACAGCTTCAGTGGGATATGGAAAGTATAACTCAACAATAACCAGTGCCCCTGCCTCACCTAGAAGACCACTTGCCTCAAATTAATGGGTATTTAATATTGAAAAGATTGAAATAAAACAAATAACATTAATGTATGTGGGCAGCAAAGAATATAATCTTCTGAACATATACAGAAAAGACACTTTATAAAAATTCAGCATTCATTCTTACACAAGTACAAAATCATTTGACATCTGTAAGAAAAGAAAAAAAATGAGAATAACGGATAGAAATAAATGGAGAATATGCAGGGAAGGAAACACTTTCAAATTTCAAATAAGACCTTCATGGGTTGGCAGGGGGCGGGGGGAGGCAGAAAAGAATGAAGAGATTGGTTTGTTAAGAAAGCCTCTGAGAGTTTTTCTGAATTCAATCATTATTTCACTAAATATATTGCCTAAATCCCTTTATTTTAAACTAAACAGTTTATTTTATTTTATACCAAATGGGTTATTTTAAAATAAATGGTTTATTTATAGATGGCTTTTCTATGGTAACTTCTTTTAACTAGCTGACACTAAAGAGCTGTCATTTATCACTTATAAAAATAAACAAAGAAAACTAATATTTTGAAAGAGTAATCCATTTAACAAAAACTTAATGAGTGACAATTTTGTGTCCACAGTGTTTCTATTATGGAGCTACAGTAATATGCAGATTGCTGGTAGAGATACAGAAATGCACAAAATAATCTAGATTCCTGAGAGAGATAATCAAGAGATTTGAAGGAGAATGCAAGTTTAGAATGATTCTAAGGGGCTTTTCTAACTCTGTTATGGGGATTTATTAAGGAATGCAAGGGAGTTTCAATAGATGGAGACCATTAAAACAATTCATTAATAAAAATAGTTCTAAAGAGAAAAAAACCTGAATTGTCTCCTTACATACCAAAAAGGCAGTTAATGATAATAATGTATTTAAAATCAGCTAAAAATAACTTGTCTATCTCCTTAACATGATGATGGGTGGATAGATAGACAGACAGATCTGTGGATGATTAGATAGTTAGATAGATAAATATATAAATGAGTAAAAAGTGATAGAAACATATTTCTATGTTTCTTTCCTGGGCCTAGACAATCTGATTATTAAGTCTATTGGGAAAAATAAGTAATAAAGAATACCTAGGATAACTCTGAAAAATGAGAAGATGATTGGGGTGGCCAGCATTACTAGTTATTAAAATACTTCATAAAACTTCATAATCAAAATAGTACAGTGTCATTACAGGAAAAGATGGAAATATAAATGTAAAAAGAAAAACTCCAGAATATGGAGGAAATATTTAAATGTAGCATACAAAAATGCAACATATCAAATCTGTGTGGAAAAGATTGTATTTTTAATAACTGGTCTTGAGACAATTGGTTATCCTTATATATTTTAATAATAATATTGAATTTGTTTGCACAATGTAAAAAGCAAAAATTCCAAATAGAACACAAAACTTATAAATATTGGTGAAAACATGGCTGAATACATTTACGGTTGAACACTATGGAAATATTTTTCACACTGTGACTCAAAACCCAGATGTAATTTGAAAAATTGTTTAATTATTTCAATTATAGAAAAATGCATTAGAAAAAATGCTAAAAGCAAAGTCAAAACCAACTTCCAAATTACCAAATTTTTAACCGTATATAATAACATAATGAATCACCTATGAATGGTGAAGAAAATAAAGATCAATTCAATAGAAAAAATGTTTAAAAAGACCTGAACAGACAAATCCCAGATAACAAAATGAAATGCCCAAGAAAATATAAAAATGCAAATTAAAATTGGTCTGTGAAAACAATTTATTTAATCAGAATGACAAAAATACAAGTTTGGCAACCAAATCTCTTAGTAAAACTTTATGGATGGGTAATAGACATTATCATACCCTCCTGCTAAGAGTGAAATAGGACTCAACAGAAAAGGAGAAGATTTTGGGAGTATTTATCATTTACCCTTTGAGTCTACAGTACTAATCTTAGGAAACTATCCTAAATAAACAGATGAAAATACAAAATGATTGACATACAAAGCTAATTGATTTAGCATTATTTAATATACCCAAAAACAGAAAACAACCAAAATGTTTACCAACATAAAACTAGTTGAATAAACTTTGTTTTAAGTATAGAGTGATGTGTACTCTTGACCTGAAAAAAAATGGATGAGAAAGATCTATCGATATAGTGTGATCTCTAGAATATATTTAGGGGAGGTGTCTTGCCCTAAAAATATAGGGAGGGAAAAACACACACACAAAATGTACATATATTCTTGAACATCCCAGCATAATAACTGTAATTTTTAAATTGCATTATATATGTTCTATATAGGATGGGGATCCATGTATATTTTACAAAGAAATATACATACAGTCATTCTACATTTTAAAAAAAACAGTGGCAGGGGAAAAGCAACAGTAAATAAAATGATTAACTATAGGATATAGGAGAAGGAGATTGCAGATTAGAGAGAGTAAGCAAAGAAGTGAGATTTCTTCAATGTACTTTTTAACTTTAGTACTAGGTCCATGTTATCCCTTACTGAAAGCTACAATTATATCATGAAGGGAAAAAAATCAATCCCTAAAAATTGAAAGCAAAGGAAAACAAATTATCTCAATTACTTTTCAAGTTGTAGCATAACCACACAGAAAAATTACTTTTTCAATTGATTTGTAATCAATTGTTTGACTGAATGTCTTTAACGAGATTTATTCTAAAAAAATTTAAAAACTCAAAGAACTCTTAAACTTCTAACAATCATTCTTTTTAGTATTAATATTGGTATTAATATTTCTAAACCATTATAGGTGGATTTTACAATGAAGCTGGTAAGCAATTATGTCATTGTTTTTCAGGAATCACAATTTAAAGTATAAATGAAAATAGACACAAATATAATGTTAACACATTTAAGTATAAACCTGTAATCTTAAAGAGGGATTTAAACATTTGGATAAAATCATAATCTTTTTCCTTTCAATACAAACAAATTAGTATTTCCTAGCTCTGCGCACAAACATAGTGTATAAAGTTTTATTATTATTATTATTATTATTATTATTAGAAGTGACTCAAGATATACCTAGTGAAATGTGAGGACCTCATTTATATTCCAATTTGAACCAAGCAACAGGAAAAGGAAAGTTTTTTTTTAGAAATTAGAGAAAGGTGACTAGGGGGCAGTATTAAGTGTTATTATACAGCCATGGTATGGAGGTGGGAAGCTTATATTTAAAAAAAAAATACATCCCTTTAATTGTTAGAGTAACATATTAAATACCTGCAGATTAAATAACTTTAAAATAATCCAGAAAAAAATTAGAGAAAGAAAAGCATCTAGATGGAACAAAATTAGAAGATTGGCAGTTGTTAAACCTGAATTAAGAATACATAAGAATTTATTACACATCTCACTTTAATTTTTTATATATTTAATTTTAAAAAATTAAAAATGGAATATATTTTACTTGGCCAAAAATTTAATACTGTCTAAATAATGTATAAATTTTTAAATGTACCTTAAATTTGTTACAAGTCCTGAACAGTCTTGAAAAATAATAAAATCTGGTGTACTGAAACATTTCTTGTGTTAAACTTACACACCCACACAACTATAAAAACACAAAGAAATTTGATGCTATACCGTGCACCACCTAGCCCATGACTCACCTGAATCGGACTTAGACTGACAGTGACAAAATCTGTCATCAGGTCCCAAATCAACCTCAATAAAATTTATGAAGATATTTGCCAGTTTGTTTCCAGCAGTTGTTAACTTTATCAGAAAAAAAAGCAGTATTCAATTCATGCACCCTCTTTTTTCCTGTTTACTCTTCTAGATAGCTAATATTTCCATATTAATAAGTCCTGGTGAGGGCTCTTGGTATTCAAGATAAAAACAGTTTTTTAAATTCATATACATGAATTCTATTATCTATACCTATGTATATATTTTTTACTCAATTTATTTCAGCAAATATTAGATGAATGCTAGGCATTGAGTTAGGCACTTATGATAAGACAATGAATTAAGAAAATTCCTGTCCTAGTTTCCAGGCTGCTAAGAATAATACTATACAATGGGTTGGCTTAATGGGAATTTATTGGCTCATGTTTCAGAGGCTAGAAGGCTTGCTTTCTTCTGGGGTAGGTACTTTCTGGCTGTCTGGCTGGCAATCTTTGGGGTTTCTGGCCTTTCTATCACATGGAAATGTTATTTCTTTTCTTTTCTGGGTTTCAGCTGACTTCTGTCTTCTAGCTCTTCCTCGTGGCTTTCTCTCTTATAAAACTTCCAATAATAGGATTAAGACCCATCCTGATTCAGTTGGCTATACCTCCACTAAAAATAACGTCTTCAAAAGGTGCTATATATAATGGGTTCACACTCAACAAAATGAGGTTAAGATGAAAAACAACCCCCCCCACCACCACCTCCTGGGTATATAATTCAACCTACCATAGTTCCTTCTCATACAATACTTTTGGTCTAAAGGAGAAAATGAGGCAATAAATAAGTCAGCCATTGATATGTGCTGTGCAGAAAAATAAAGAACAACAAGTATACAGAATGCAGGGGATGCTATGTCTTATTTGAGGTTGAGATGGCTTCACTGATAAGGCAAGAAAGGTCAACTTGAAGAAATTGAAGGAGCATGCCAGACCATTATTAGGCATAAAAGATTTTTAGGCAGAAGAATAAAAAGCAACCTATAAAAGTTGGATATTGTGGCAGTTTGGTATTATTTATGAATTCCAAAAATAGATGTTGGATTATGTTTGTTAACTGGTCTGTACCTGGTCAAGATTAAATTATGATTAGGGCTTTGATTGGGCCACCTCAGTAGGATATTGAGTTCCCGCCCACCAAGAGAAAACAAACTGCAGGGAAGAAAGATGCAGTTTTTGATCCTGGATCCCAGGATGTAAACACACAGAGGAAAAGATACATGAGGAAGGAGCAAAGTCTCCATTAAACATGGGTAGAGGCCTTAGGGGGAGAGACAGAGCTGTTCACTCGCTGGCCTTGTGGAGAAATCAGAGCAGCTGAGTCCGGAGAGAAATGAGTCCTGGGAAGAGAGGAACCCAGGAAACCTGAACCCTGAGATATTGGCAGCCATCTTGTGCCCAAATGTGGCAACAGACTTTGGTGAGGGAAGTAACTTATGCTTTATGGCCTGATAACTGTAAGCTTCTACCCCAAATAAATACCCTGTATAAAACCCAACAGATTTCTGGTATTTTGCATCAGCACCCCTTTGGCTGACTAATACAGATGCTGTCGTAGCATATTCAGGGAATCAAAAAGAGGTTAGTGTGACTAAGGCAGATAAAGCAAGGTGGAGAGTGGTTGAGGATAAGATAGGCTGCATCATACAGGACACAGTAGGTAAAGATAACTTCTTTACTTTTGTCCCAAGAGTGATGGGTTTTGAGAACTGAAGTGATATAATATGACTTATATTTTAACATAACCATTCAGTTGTGAAAAGAATAATCATTAAACCTCAGGTAGATTCTTAATGTGCTTGGAATCCACAAGATGTTTCTCTAGTCCACTCATTTTCCCACTCTGCATAAAAATTCTTTAATAATCTCTCCTCTCTCTTCAATCCTCCAACTCCTCCTCCACCATCATTGTTCACACTGATGACCTCACTTTTCTGCATTAAAAAGAGTGGAAGCTTTCTGAGGAGAACTTGGATCAGACACCTACCATTACCTATTTACTTGTATCTACAATCATGTATTCTGCCTTCTTTTCTGATATTTTGTTTTAATATACCAAACATCTAATAAAGGCCAAATATAACATCAGTATTCTAGTTGTACCCCTTCACCATTTATATTCTTAAGAATTTGGTTTCAGAAAATTTTGTCTTTCTTTGACATCAATAGAATTCCGCTCTATTGGATCATTCCCATCATTATACCAATATGTGATAATTTCCCTCATCTTTAAAAATATGTATCTTCCTTGATCCTACTTTGACTTTAAATTACCACTCTGATTCTTTGCTTTCTTTCACTGTAAAACTAAAAGAAAGAGTGGTCTCACTATATGCCTTAAATTTATTTTCCTCCAATTCACCCTTGAACCCATTCCAATGAAGATATTTCACAACTACCACTCCATGATTCCACAAATAAATGATGGCGGCTTGGGCAGGGCTTAGCAGTGGAGGTAATGAATGTGGCCAGACTCTTGATATTTTTCAAAGGTAATGGTGATTGAATGGGGATATTAAGAGTATGAAGAATCAAGAATGCTATATATTGTTGGAACTCCAGGCATATCCTCTCAATCTTCCCCCTTCCATGCTCCCTCAGAACTTCCCACTCATGCTATCTATACATCTTTGCCTGAAGTTTTACTCCAAAGGGGGATTATCAGCCCCTTGGAGCAATTCTCACCCAATGTCTTACTGGACGTCATATCCAAATACTCCCAGTTCCTTCCCTCATACATGTGATAAATCTGAGACATGTTTTTGCCACTATTTCCCAAGGTTTCCCTAAAGATTAAACTCCAACTGCTGATGCACCTTCCAAATAAAATTCTTTCACTCAAATCTTGTACTCAAAGCAGTCTTGGAGTTTGCTTCTGGGAAAACTTACACAAATATGCATGACTTTTTTAGCTGAGCATATAGACTATCAATGCCTTTTGAAAAGACATATAAGACTATTGGATAATTAGCTTGGGGAAAAGGCTTGAAAATAATAAGCTCTATTTTGGATATGTTAAGTTTGTGATTCACGGGGCATGGCAAGTCTAAATTTGAAGTTTGAGGTCTGGGACCCTTTTGAGGGTTGTAAGTTTTGTAGTCATCACACAGAGTGAATGTAGCTAGAGGAGAAAAAGGTAAAAGGACTGAGTCCTGAAGCGCCCCAATTTAGCGGAAAGAAGATGATGAACTTCCAACCAAGCGAGAAAGATTCGTCAATGAGTGCATGAGGTGAACAAAGAGAAACTTGTGGTAGAGCAGCCAGGTGAACATTGTTTATCCAAAAAATGAAGTGATTAACTCTTTCAAATTCTGTTCATAATCAAATAAGTTTAGGAATGAAAATTAAACATTGGATTTGATGATGTAAAAGTCATTGGTGGTGTTGATAAGAATATGCCCTAAATTGATGGGGAAGAGAGTGGTTTGACAAGAGAAAATAAAGAGAAAAACTGGAAGCCATGACCCTGCTCAAAACTTTTGGATGCTTTTCTGTAAAAAAGAAAAGAGAAAAGGGTAATATGAAGTCAAAGGAGTTATATATATTTTTCATTTTGTTTTGTTTTGTTTACTGGAGAGAGAGATTATAACATATTTTTAAGTGAAGGATACCGTGCACTAAAGAAAAGCTCTGATGAAAACAGAGCAGCAACTACAGAAACGTGTGCTAGAAGATATGAGAGCCAACAAGCAAAGAAATGGAACAGCTTAAAAAGTTTAGGCATTATAACTGGAGTATAGGTATAATGTGTGGTTACGAAAGCAGGAATCTTGCAGGTTTGGTGATAAAAGGTAAGGAAATGTCTCTCTTCTGCTAGTTTCTATTTCCCAGTAAATTAAGAAATCAACAATTTAGAGTGTTTGAGGGAAGAAAAGATGCTTAGTGTTTGAGAAAAGAGGGGAAGGCCTAAGAATTGGAGAGGGAATTCAGCATGAAAATAAGGCAAGATTGACAGGGAGAATGAAAGGCTACTTCAAATTAGCAGCCATGAATTTAAAGTGTGTGTTTCTTTAGCTGTTTCAGCTACTTTTTCAAATATATGTAGTAGTAGTACAATGGGAAGGCAGCAAGGTAACTTAATGTATTGCCAAGGGAGTGATTTTACTAACCATCTATGGAATCTAAGCTGTGGAAGGAGGGAAATCAGTATCTTACAGGGATGAATGACGGCACAAAGGTAGTGGAATACATGGGTTATACCTTATAAAGAGGCTGGGGTAGTCTTAGCATACAAGAACTGGAAGGAGTGAGCTGCAATGAGAGTATCCTTAAAATTGAGTGTACTGCCATGAGCAAAATTAAAGTAAAAATGTTATGCAAAAATTCATCCTTGTACTGGCAAAACTGAAGGACATAATTTTGTATAAATTCTTTCTACATTTTAAAGATTATAGTGAACACTAAAAGGGGCAAAGTATTGGACCCTGAGAGAGTCTTCATGTAAGATCCCTTGGGATAGAGGATAGCTTGCACTTCCATGAAGGGTAGGACATTATTTCCAATATTTTCAGAGTAGAAACAGCCACTGAACTTGTTGCATATTGCTGCAGCCAGAGTGAGATATATAAAGCATTGTGAGATTAAACGAGATTGGGAGAAGGATAGAAAAAGTCTTGCCAAAGGTTTAAAATGGTGTGCTTATCATGAGAGTATAGACTGACAGCATTGACAGCTCCAGATCTTGTATGGGAAATCTATTTATTTCAATCTCAGTTGTCATTGTCTGCTCTGCCACTTCTCTGCTGCTATAAATTCTTACTTTCCATTAGATATCTAGACTGGCTGGCGAAAAAACGGATTTAGATTTTTCATTAAAATAATGGAAGTTTAAGCACTGCTCAGGCAGCTTTGTTTTTGAAAACATTTTCTGCAGCTAGATTTGGGTACAGAACTGAGCTCATACGAAAACTGGTAGGGAAAATACTTGGAAGAGTATACTGTAGCTGTCAGATCACACACATACACACACTTTCTAAATGATCATTGTGATCAGTCATTAAATTCATTTTCTTATATCTAGAGAAATAAGAACTGATGCTTGTTTTTTGTTATCTGATGACTATTCCTTTACCTCTATGGCAAATTGAGCTGAGTATTTAGTATAAAGACATCTGTAGCATAAACTAAAACAAGAGGGCCAATAGTTGCATACAATAATTAAAGAATTATAGTTTTCTCCTTGGCAGTTTACTAAATTAAGGATATGAATGGACATCAATGATCGAAACAGAATTACATCTGACCTAAAACATAAGCTGTTTGAATAAGAAGGTAAAATGAACCATTATTAGCTTATCCTGTGCATTTCAATCACAAGAAAAACAGAGGCTCTTATTTTTCCAAAGCTGTAACTTGTTCATCTTTCAACAAGAAACTGTGTGATTAAAAAATAAAGAAATACTACAGAGGAGTTATGACTATGTACCCCTTTGCAAAAAAAGGTTATATTTATAGTTAAATCAACCCCTTGAAAAATATCTGTTCACAAATAGGATGAAGAATAAAAGCAATTAGAGGGGCCGGCTAGATAGCTCAGTGGATAAGAGCCCTGGTATACCACAGGGGAGGCCCCGGGTTCGGTTCCCGGGGACCTCTCCGAGCGGGCAGATGGCCTTGAGAAAGGCAAGCC
>PVKH010010494.1:0-18238 GCA_004027955.1 Chaetophractus vellerosus | reverse complement strand
GAAATTGTCTCTGAGATCGAGGATATTTCCACTTACTCTTATGACATACTGTTGAACTGAGGGGAAAAAAGTACATTTAACTTAGAACTAGAGCATATCATTTTTAATTCCTTCTTACTTACTGTCCTTGAAATGTTATTCAGTTATTCGAGCTCATACTCATTTTCAAGGCCTTACTCATTTTTCACTAAAAGCTGAATTCTGACTTTTAAAACCCTGCCAATTCCTTCCTTCTTTGGATGAAAACATGCAACCACGTTAAAATGAGTCATGTTTGATTGATTAAAAAATATCAGATTATAAAATTAATACTTTGCTGAGCTGTCAGTTGAAAGTAGTTTTCCTCCATCCCCCTTTTCACCCTTGCTTTTGAGAAGAGCAAATGTCACTTAAGTAAAAACCTTTTAACACTTCATCCTTACCTTTTCCAAAATCAAAATCATCTCCTGGTGCTGTCCATGTTAGATTGATCTGCTCCCCATCAGGTCTGGCATCAAGGTCTGTGATTTGACTTGGTGGGTACAAGTCAGGCCAAGAGGTTACAGGAAGATTTGGAACATTTGAAAGCACAAATGCACCTCCGGTTGCTGTTCTGCTGAAATTCTCCAGGGTTGTCTGAATATCCTCATTAATTTCAGGTCTTGGTGGGTTCCCTTCAATTTTTCCTGCATTAAAAACTTCCTGATTTATAACGGGTACAACAGTACTTGTGTTTTCAGAACTGAATAAATTGAATTCTCCTATCCATTTGTCTTTTCCATTTTTTTTTTCATGTAAGCAGTCACATTTTTACAAAGTGTGGTGACAAAGTCAGAAGTTAAGTTAGCTCAGTAAGAAAAAATCTGTTTAGACTGTAACCCATAAATAATTTTGAAAGGTTGTGAGAAATCAGTTACTCGGCATTATTTTTGACGGCCGATGTTCTAGAGTATTCCAACTCCTGGTATTTTTTGTGACTAGGTAAAATCTAACTCAGCAGAACTTTTGTTTTCCTCTAAGTATGCATTGCTAATTCTCCTTACCACCATCCTTCTGTCAGAAAATATATAGGCGGTTTGGTATATCAAACACTACTTGTGCATGATTGATACTGTTCTTCAGAACCATAAAATTCATTGACCCAGGCTTTGTGCTGACAAATTCATTGGTGGCAGAATTCTCCCTTTACCATCCTGACCAGTGTGATGTAGGACAGAATCAGATAACTAATCCTTTTGCACAGAATGGGAATAATGTTATATAATTCAATAAATGCCTCTTTTGAAAAGGCTCTTCTTTACCTTCCAAATTATCTCCAGGCTGGGAATAAACCTCAGGAAATCTCTGTTAGTCTCCTTCCTACCAGATACCTCCCTCCATGCCCTAAGTGCTAAGTAATACTTCTGATTATATTCCCATTGCCAACAGAAAACCCACAAAAGTCACAGTTAAGGGACAAGACAAAAGAAAGTTAGAAAATAAGGTGTTCTTAAATCTTATCATCACCTTACTCCATGTAATTCTTTCTTTTGACTTAATAAAAACATCCCAAATAAATTCTTGCTCCTTTAGTTATCATTTACATCATAGGTAATTTGAAAGATAAATTCTGCCACTGGGTTGAATTAGGTTCATAACATACCAGCCTGTTTCCTTCAATCTGACCTGAAAATTAGGCTTATTTTGCTGACATAGGTAATGTGCTCCCAACTACTAATAATAGCTACCATTTTTTTGAGCTACCAGACACGTGTAGCTTGGGTTAATTTGGAGAAAGCTTGGATTAATTTGGAGAAAAACCGCAGTATGACTGAGAACCTTATTACAGAAATGGAAAAGGTTATACTTTGAGTTGTAAAATGTTTTCAAAATTAATCATATCAACTCATAAATACTATTCTAGCCAGCACTGGGTTTTTGATATAACAAGTTACTCACCATCCACCACCCAGCCTGGTATATAGACAGCTTTGTTCAGTGGACGTTTTAAGCTTCGTGTGGCAGCACTTGTTCCTCCATAAGCCCGTACTTTTAAACTATATCTGCCATTTTCTGTATAAGTTTTAAAATACCTGGAGTAGACCCCATCATTTTTTAAAGAATCAGCACCTAGTTATAGAAATGAAGGAATAAGTTATTATTATTTATGAATAGAAAAAGAGAAATTCATGCATTTTCTACTCAAGCATATGACCTTATAAAGCATATACCATGGATTCAGCCACCAATTTAGAACTGACCACTGGAGAATATCTTCAATTTGCTTTGCCAGAAGATGGTCTCTTGTTAAATTGATATCCTTGAGTCATTATGATATATGCATATATATAATTTTATATATACACATACATGATACACACATATTTATGTATACATAATAAATAACTTTCTGTGTTTATCATCTTTCATTTGGATTATGATAATACTCTTCTTAGTGATTTCTCAACCAAATGATCTACCTTCTAAATACACTGATTACATCATTCCTCTGTTCAAATCAAAGGGTACCCACTAAAGAATGCGTGTTTTTGCTTAGGACTTAATCTCACCATAGTCAACTACAAAGCATGTATTTAGACTTATCCTCAGTCTTGCTCTACTGATTCATTAAATCCCTGGTCTGACAATGAGAAACCCTTCCTACTATTAGAATAAACGTTCGAGGGAGCTGGAATACTGTAACACAAGTATACTTGATGTCACCAGCACTGGAATCATCTGTTATATTGCAGACACATGTCCCAGGAGGTTTAACGCTCTAAGTCAGAGAATCTTAAAATTAGGTCGTTGGACCAGCAGCTGCTGCTTCACTGTAGAACTTGTTAGAAATGCAAATTTCAAGGTCTTATTTCAGATCCACTAAGCCTGGGGTCCAGCAATCTATGTTTTAACAAGCCCTCCCTGTGACCTCTGCATGCCTAACACCTGAGAACCGCTGCTCTAAGTCATTGTTAGTTACCAATACCTTAGATAAAGGCATTCCAAATTAGCTAACTAGCCATCTGGTAAATGTTGAGAAATGAAAAAAGATGCAGGGAAGTTTTAATGTAGCATGGAAGCGGTTGGGGAAAGGGGTGGAAGAAGCAGGGAATAGTTGAGAAAAATACTGTCATAACTGAAGAAGGTATCAAGTGTGAGTGTAGGGAATTGGGCAGTGCAAGGAAGACTGATTTCACCTTCTAAATCTTTTTTCGGGGCCAACCCTAGTTGAAGATAGGATTATAAAATGACTGAATTAGTTACACTGCAAAAGATATTGACAAAAAGCTGTGATAATTCAGATGGTTTTCAATATGGTTATTTCCTTGCTCACTGATCTCCCACCAGACGGTTCAGCATCCTGAACCTGGAACAATTGCCTTTCAGCACCACTCACCCATACAACCAGGGAGAGCGAGCCTGGCCAATAGCGTTTTTCTTTCTCCTCAATCAGACCTGGTATCTGATATCTCAGTAATGACTCCTCCTCCTTTGTAGCAGTTCTGCCTGTCCTTGGTCTCAGTTCCCAGGACTATATTTATACTTCTGATCCTGCTGTTGGGAATTACTCTTGCTGTCCCATCAATACTCCATACCCCTTGGGGTTAGAGCTCGTCATCTGAACCCTATCTGGCGTCTGGCTTCACTCTCTCTCTGGCCAGGCTTTCTTGATGATACCCACCTGAGAACTACTTCTCAGCTACCTCCTAAATGAGACCTTCCTAACTGGTGATAAACTTGGCTGTCTAGATGACAAACAATAATGGTTACAATAGGTACATCTGTTGAATGCTAATTTTATATGTATTTCCCCTCCTGTCTTTGTTTCCCCTTAATCTACATCAGTTCTTCTGGTGCCTGTCCTACTTCCCTATCATTCCATAGGGCCTCATAACAAATGCTGAGTTATGAACACATGTAGGCTTATTTAAAAAACATCTGAATTACCTGCACCATTATCCAACAGTTCCAACTCTTCTATTTTTCCAGTCTCCGATTCAATGAAGGCAGTCACCCTGGCTCCAAGAATGGGCAAAAACCCTTGTAAAATCTGTGCATAAACAATCATTGGGCTGGGGTAGCTGTTTGTGTCTTTATTCATTTTAGTGCTCACTGTGATTGGAGTCACAGAAGAATTTGATGCCCGAGAAGTTACGGTTATAGTTAATGTTTCTAGTTGTACTTTGGCTTGAAGACTATAAGTCCAGGTGCCCACCTGAAAGAATCAATGGAAATATAGTAAGAATCTAAGGTCAAACTATTTTCTGTGTTTCCATAATCCAATTCTAAAACTATGTCTTATAAGTGTGGTGTAAAATGAAAAGGTTTTGGATGGTTTATAGTATCTCACAGATAAGAGCTGAGGCATTTAGGACAGGGCACCCCTGCTAGTTTCAGGTCCTGGTGTCTATATCTTGTGAAATCTACACTGGGAAAAGTAAGTTTTGGGAAATCTACCTCTGTGTTGGCCTAATTCTTTGACATAGAGTACACAGATTCTATAATCCTGGGGAGGTCTAATAAGCAAGGAAGGCGTAGCTGTGTATACACCAAGTTGCAAAGACTCCTCACATTTCCTCTTTGAGGTTCTAATTAGCCAACATATTTTCTATTTTCTTCCCTTCTCCTGATACATACATTTTTTCTTTTTCACCCCCCATCACAATGTTCATTATCATACAAACATAGAAAATACGTTCCATTTCTTTCTTAATTTCAAAGATACAAATATTGGCATTCACATTGATGATATTGAATAATTTCTTTTCACCTTTAAAAAACATTTTAAGAGAGGAAGTCTAAAAACTGCTTACCATTGCAGTTCCTGGAACACTGAGATAGGCCATTTTTGAATTGTTGTCCACTGTGAATGTTCCCATAGATACTCCATTGGGATCCCAGAGAGAAATACCGGGAAGCTGTTTGGCCCAAGTGATGAGAAAGAATGTGTCCTTTCCCACTGTGCTATCAATTATTACAGTGCCATTCATCCAGAGATTATTGGTGAGTGTCAGTCCTGTACTTTCAAGCTGTTTAAATATATTTAAAAAATTAATGACTGGAGAAGAGAACCATTTTATTATTTCTTTCCTAAAGAAAGTTCTTCATTTCTGGCCTGAGAATAACTTAAATCTGGTATTCTACCTCAGACTTGTGAACTCTCTGAAAGCTGACTGGGATAGTGACAGCTGTCAGTCAGAAAGTGTGGAAAGGACAGGGTATGCCACAAGCACTAGAGAAAGAGCATGTATTTTACTGTTGGAGAGATGGCCTTATTATTATTTGGCAGGCATCCACCCCAGGCTTCAACATTAAAAGTTGCCAAAAATATAGAGAAGAATTAGTTGTAGTGCACGTGTGTTTCTCTGTGTGTGTGCATATGTACCTTCAGTTTTTCCATCTTCACGATGACCCAAAATAAAATAATTATTGGTGCCTAGATTACTTGAGTATGTACGGGTAAGGGAGGCCTCAAGTGAGAAAACACAGACCAGCAAATAATTAAGACAATACCTTGTGGATATTTTTCTGGTGTGAAATCTTGAAGTAATCTTTCATACATGAGAGAGTCAGTGACTTTTAGGCAATAAATATATACAACAAGAAGAGAAAAAGGGCAAAGTGAAGTCAATGAAGGTTAGAATCCTGAAAAGAAAGGAGGTGGAAAATAGGATCTTTCACTCTGAGGAGCTTTAGAGAAAGAGTTTTTCAAAAGTCTTTGTGGATAGATCTTAGTCAAGAAGAGCCAACTTTATCCATTGACCACAAAGAGGCTTCCTAGGGGAGGTGTCATTTCACTTCCAGCCCGACTTCTACTTCAATTAGTCATAAACCAGAAACACCTTCACTCCAGTGCTATAGGAAAGGAGTGAATACTATTATTGAAACATCATTGCTTTGACAAAAATCTCAGTTCTCCATTAAGTGCACATGTCTTTGAGTGGACAAAGTATTGTCATAAAGTTAAGTCAGAATGTGAATGACTTTTTTAGACTCCCTATTTCAAAGGGCTAAGAAAGGAAGAGGGCTTTGGCTGCTAGGAGCAGTAGGGGAAGATAACCGAGCAAAAAGGGGAGGCAGCCTTTCCTCTGTATTCCACCTGCCATCAGCCAAGACCAAGTTCCTATCAACTGATGTTAGTTTATCGTACTGGTTCTAGGTGGCCACCATACTTTCCCAAATCCTACACATCATGTACACAAATCTAGATTAAACACGCATATTTTGTGTGTGTTTTTTAATTGTTGTTGTTCTTTTCCTATTTAAGAAATAACCACAGGCATTTGAAGTGAGGGGAACACAGCTTTATTCCTATACCTTCCCATCATTTAGAACTCCGTTCTCAAACCTTTGAACACCTCCTGCATCAAATATCTCCTTTCTAGCTGATTTCCCATATTCTCCTCTTATACTTTTAAACACCTTTTGGAGAATACTATTTTAATGCCCCACTATTCACTTAAGGTTACCAAGGCTGAAACAGAACACAAACCAGTATTTTCAAAATCAATTCTCCCTTCCTACTTCTCAATTTCAGTCAGTGGTATGTATCATCATGCTCTCAGTGAACCAGATTTAAAACCTGAGAACTGACCTCTATTCTGCTTCAGTTTATTCTTCATCTACCAGCTGGCTGGGTCTCCAGACCACTTGGAGACCAGATTTCAGGGTAGAGCTACAGTTCAGGTCTCCAGACTAGTACATGCATATGATCCTACTCCCATAGTGTTAGGGTTTGAACCTAAGTAACAGAACATGATGGTACTATTGAGTCACAGACGATGAGAAAAAGAGTTGCGTTTAGAATAAAGGTGGATAAAATTAAAAGCCAGTAAAAACAAAAAAAGAGGCTGAAGAGATAAGAGAAAAATGAGACTATAGACATGGAATCATAATTCACTCTGTCTTTCTCCTGCTCAATTTATTTTCCAGGATACATTCCATCTATTTCCAAGTCAGGTTCTTGAGTTCGTTTGCCTAATTTTGAATCTATTTCTTAACAGTGAAGGGAAGTGAAAGTTCGGAAGCATGAGACTTTTAAATGAATTCTTAGAAAAACGGGGCCATATTTCTAGTCTAATTTTGGGGATAAAATGCCATCCCTTAATCCTATCTATGGAAAAAGAAACATACACACACATACACAATTGATATGTCTGCCAGTGCTGTACCATTCACAATCTTTCTTTCAAACTTACATATTTATTTACTTGATTAGCACAACTAGAAAGACTAGAAATTCACAATTTTGAACTTATTTTTTGACTTTTTTTTTTTAACATTCCAAAAGCTTAAAATCCATAGTGGGTGTCAAGGAATTTTATATCAGAGATATCACTTGGTTTCATTTTCCAAATGAGGAAATTGAGACCCTAATTACTTAAGGGATTTGGATCAATCTCTTGATTCATATTATACATTATTGCTACTATTTTCCCAAAGTGAAAATCCGGGGTTGGCCGCCTCCCCATAGAAACATAATTTTTGAAAATGGAAATTAAAAGTAATATCTATTTAGAAAAAAAAATAGCTAGTCAGTTTTATGCAATGACTTATTAAATGGCAAGTATTTGTTAATATTAAATCAGAATTATTGGGCATTCTTTTTTGCTTTCTACTTTGATGTCACTTACTATTGTCATACACAGAAACTCTCATTTTAGCATGTGTTGGGTTCATTTAAAGAATATTTTCTGGGGCTGGCTGTAGCTCAATTGGTAGGGCGCCGGTTTACCACATGGGAGGCCCTGGGTTTGGTTCCCAGGGCCTCTTCGAGCGGCAGACCGCTTTGAGAAGGCAAGCCGCCGCGGGCAGGGCAAAGCCGCCATGGGCAGGGCAAAGCTGCCGCGGGCAGGGCAAAGCCGCCATGGGCAGGGCAAAGCTGCCGCGGGCAGGGCAAAGCCGCCGTGGGCAGGGCAAAGCTGCCGTGGGCAGGGCAAAGCCACCCGTGAGCAGGCAAGGCCCCCGCACAGTGAGCTGACTTGGTGGGTCACCGCAACAGGGGGAGACAAGCAGACACAGAAGAACGCAAAAATGAACACAGAAGGAACAAGCAGAAAGGGGGGATATATAATAAATGAATAAAAAAAGAATATTTTCTATTTCAGACTGAAGTTTTGATTTTAATTAAATATTTACTATCAGGAAAACATAGAATTCAAAACATATAACTACCAAATTCTCTTTTTTGGTCGTGACTTAGAGCAAACATGAAAACACAAGGAGTGGGAACTCTGACCTGAAGAGACTGCTGCGAGGGGTCGGCATTTGCTGACGCAAGGGCCCCGAACGCATCAATGAGGCCATTGCTCTGGACTTGATCTGAAGCATATTGAAATTGTCCTCCTAAAATGTAAATGCATTAGCTAGTTATTTTAAAAAAATAAGTACTTATCACACTCTTGTGATTAGTAGTTAACAGTATTAACAACATCACAGTTTCAGTAACTGGTTAAAATAGACTAAAATCAGATAAGCGTAGAGTCACTCAAATGTTAATTTTTAAATATAGCTAGGAAGTATAAGCTACCTTATCAACGCAGTTGTCTAGAAACTTTTACTGGCTGAACTGTATCCGGTAGCCACAGAATACTAAAAAAAAGATGTTGCAATTCCACGTATTAAAGTTCAGTCACTTAACACAGCTCTTTAGTGAATTATTCACTTTTATTTCAGATATGTTTCTAACAATATTGGTTTTCAGATTTTTCCAGCTGCAGTATCTCAGATTTATAAAATTAGAAATGTTAAAGAGCTGCCATAATGAGGTATCCTGACTATAGCTGATAAAAAGAAGATAGGTAAACTGTAAGAATCAGGGATAAGTCCAAAAAAACAATACTTTGGTGGGCTAATTGGGACAGAAATAAATTTTACCATGTCTGTGAAAGAACTCTGAAAACAATTGAAGTTTATTAAAAACTAAGGCATTTAAAAAACAAATATCTATGTATATATCAACATTAGAAGCCAATTCATTATATTTATAATATTATCTGTATGCCATCCTAACAGCTTAAAATTGTGTATCCTCTACTATATTTAAGAAGGTTTTAGAGACATAAAATTCATTTTCATCAAATGCCTGTGTACCAAAGATAATAGCTACCTTAAATTAAATTTTGTCGATATTTTTCTAGAAACTTTCTTGTAATTTAGTTCTTTTCTGTTTGAATTTCTGTTAATCTCATCTCTTTATCCCACAGCCTACGCTCTGATTTCACTAGATTTCTCAGGATTCCTTCAAAGTGCTTTGCACTGTAATCCCACATGATCTTTTTGGTCATGGCCTGATCTTCTTCTCTTTCTCCTTTCTACTCCCAGAGAAGTTCAACACCTCGTTCAAGGCCAAACTCAGAAGTCACCTCATTTCTGATGACTTCTTTCTCTGACTCCAATCCTGGGAGAATTATTGGTTTCCTCTGCTCACATAGAACTGTATTCCTATTTGTTCCTCTTGTTATGAAGGGATGTTATCTGATTCTGTTATCTAATAAGCAGTTTTATTTGTCTCTCCAGCCAGCTGGACCGTGAGCAGTTTGAGAACAGAGATCGTGTCTAGTTCGACTCTAGTCCCCAGCTCCTGGTACAGCACCTGCCAGCGTAGGAGCTGGAGAGTGGCTGAGTTTTTGGTCTCTACATTTATGCATTGCACTTGAAGGACTAGAAACTGTGGGTCATATTTTACCTGTTATATTGCTCATCTCTCCTACTGCTGGATCAGCAGATGGTCCCAAAGCAATTGAATGAACAATGGCCCCACTTTGTTTCACTTCTTCCATACAATTCCTTACAGCTCCATCCTCCCCATCAGTCAGCAGCACTATTTCAGATCCATCTGTTTCGGGGGTTAGTTCTTTAATTACCTGCAAACATAATTCAGGGCATTAATTACCAGGTGACCCTAGATCAGATAGACCAATGAAGAATTAGAAAAAAATTAGAGGATTAAGCCAATGGAGAATTAGAAAGGAATGAAAGTGTGAGGAATATGTGATATATACTCTGCTTTAAAATCATAGATTCTGCAACCAACTACCCAGGAGGGAATTTAATAATAACTTTTTCTTTTTTCTATCTTCTACAGGGAATGTTTACTCAAAGTTCTATGGGTACAGGGTTACGGAGAATCCTTCTGGATTAAATGAGAGTGATATTTCAGCTGTGAAATTCAAGTCAACCAGACACCAAAAATCTAATTTGGGAAAGTGGAATTAAATATGCGTCTGCATTGTTTGACTGGACTGCCCTGTGGCAAACCTTTAGTGTATGAAGTCAGTTTCAGATCGTTAATATTCATTGAGAAGCAACTTGAGCAGAAGAAAAGCCAATGAGTAACATTTCAGAAAGAAAAAGTAATTCACAGAGTCCAAACTGTGGAACCCTCAGTGTGCTTAAAAATAAGAGATATGCAAAGTTCTAAGCACTTTGAAGCTAGGTACTTCTAAAAATCATTTTATTTTACCTGCAAAAATAACCAGCACAGAATTAATCAGCTGCTCTGATAACTATGGTGGTGTTCAAAGAATACATGAATTATATTTATTGCATTCTATTTGTGGTTTGAACCCTTTTCCTAACATCAAACCACAAAACCCAACCATTTGAAAACTCAAGAGCGTTGAATGCTAGCCACCTGTAGAAAAGGATGAAGAGCACTTAGCTTGGATTATCAACTATATTTCATCTCCTCTTAAACCTTTAATTGGCAGTGGCTGCTTATGGAGCACCGTTTTGAGAAAGTGAGTCCAGCCCAAGAGGAAAATAAATGCTATGATATTTGCAGTGGCTTTCACACACATGGAAGGGAAGAGTGGAGGCATATGCGGATTTGCAGAAGGGGACTTGGAATGTAGAAATCCCTAATAAAGCTAATGTCAGGGAACAAAGTGATCGCCTTCATTACATCTTTGCATGCTTTGAAGCAAAAATGACTATTGTGTATATTGTAATATATGAGACACGTGATCTGACACACACTAAACACAAAACTGTGCAATATAGGTGAATGCTTTCAGGATTACTTAAAATAGCAACTTATAAGCACCCAGATTTTCCCAATGTTAATCATCCCTACCCCATACTGCCCACTCATTTGAGTATAAAATGAAAATCCATGATGAAGCAGAGTTCTTTCTTTTTCACCACTCCCCCCCCCCCAACCCTTTGTTTTTCTTAGTTTGTTTCCTGAGCATTTACAATGTGTCAGTCACTACTGGATGCTGGGCATTCAGCAGGACCTACTTCACATGGTACCGGTGCTATGGAACTTATATCAAGGTGGATATTAAGAAACCTTCCCTTTAGATTTCATGAGCAGTTCGGTTAAATACCTATGGCACTTTGTGATTGCTTCACTTTCTCAGTAGGTTTGTAGCATTAGGCAAGCAGTCACTTAACTTCTCTGAGCCCCAAATGAGAGTTAAACTAGATTCACTCTAAGGACCCTTCCAGTTCTATATATCTATGATTCTATTCTATATGAAGCAGATCTAGTCTTTAGTGTTATTAGTAACATAAAAGAACTGAATTCAATTTAAAAATATTTATTTGATAATTGGGACAGATTTAGGAGCTGTAGAGATGAACAACAAAGGCACAACTGAAATATAAGGCAGAATATTTTATAGCCCAACAACAACAAAATATAAAGCTACGATGTGTTGAAACTTTCCTATGCATTACATGTGTTTACACATTATGTAATTTAATCCAAGTCCAAGCTCCCAACCTGTCTCCCTGCACCATTCTTGCCTTAAAGCTTTCAATAACTTTCTGTTTTACTTAAAATAAAACACAAACTTCCCCTCATAGTTTTTGAAGCTTTGAAAGATGTAACCTTGTCTACCACTCCAATTACTACCCTTTCATTCACTAAATTCCAGTACAACTACCTTCTATCACTTCTTTGAATAATCTAGTACTTTCCCATGTTTCCTATGGGACTTTGTGCCTTTCCTTCTGCCTGAACCACCGATTCCTTTTCACCCTTCAAGTCTTAGCTTAAATGTCAACTCTTCAGAATGGGCCTCGCTGGCCTCTACCTGAAGTGGGCAGTTCCCCTCTGTAGCAGTTTGATATTATTTATGAATTTCAAAACAGAGATGTTGATTAGATTTGTAAACTGGTCTGTTCCTCTGGGCATGATACCCTTTGATTGATTTAAATTCAAAGGCTTTATAATTACTTGATTAAATCAAGACTAGGGCTTTGATTCTACCACATCATTAGGGAGTGCAGGGTTGAGTCCCCACCCCCTTGATAGGCTATATAAATAGATGCTCAATCAAGAGATGGAAGTAGATACAAGAGAACACAGAAAAGACAAGGCAGAGGAGAGAACTTAGTTTTGATGCTGGGACCCTGGGAAGAGAGATGAGCCTGATAGTTTACAGCTGGCCTTGTGAAGAGACCAGAGCAGCTGAGCCCAGAAAGAAACAAGCCTTGGAAAGAGAGATGAGCCTTATGCCAGCCTACAGCTGAGATGGGAAGAAGCTGGACCCACAGAGCCTTATGAGGAAAGAGGAAGGCTGAACCCTCACAGATATTGGCAGCCATCTTGTGTCAACATGTGGCTACAGACTTTGGGTGAGAAACTACCTCTTAAGGTACCTTGAGTTGGACTGTTTAGGGCCTTGTAACTGTAGACTTCTACCCTAAATAAATACCCTTTATAAAAGCCAACAGATTTCTGGTAATTTGCATCAGCACCCCTTTTGACTGACTAATACACCTGCTTTCTCAGTTATTCTCTATCACTTCACTGTGTTTGGTTGCTTCACAACACTTTCTCCACCCTCTATAATTATTATTTTTGTTTCTTTTTTAAATTTTATTATCTGTCCTGCACTGAAAGAGCTTGCTCCAACAGATCGGAGAACGTATTGTATCCCAGTGTCTTACACAGTGCTTTTGCTTGGCACATAACAACCGGTAAATATATATTGAATAAATGAATATATATTGAAATAAATATTCAATATATATTGAATAATTGAATAAAAAAACAGTTCTACATCCTAGCTTTCATTATCCAATTTTACTGATGAGGCAAATGAGAGCTAGAGACAATTGAGGCAATTGAGAACTTGAGAATGAGAGAGGTTAAGAATCATGCTTAGGGTCACAAAGCTAATAAACAACGATGAGAATTTAAACCCAGGTCTTTCTGTTACAGATTAATGGTCAGTTTTATGTGTCAACTTGGCTAGGCCATAGTATCCAATTACTCAACTGAACACTAACATAGATGTTGCTGTGAAGGTCTTTTGTAGATGAGGTTATAACATCTTCAAGCAGTTAACTTTAGCAAGGAAGATTATCCTCAATAATGTGAATGGGCCTCATCCAAATCAATGAAAGGCCTTATGAGAAAAACAAAGGTTTCCCTGAGAAAAAAGAAATTTCACTTCTGGACTGCAACATTAGGTTCTGCCCAAAAATTTTCTAGCCTGCTGGGCTACCCTACACATTTCGGTCTCACCAGCCATCACAATGGCTGAATCACAATTCAAGCCAATTCCTTGAATTAAATCTCATTTTCTCTTCCTCTCTCCCCCTCTCTCTCTTCCCCTTTCCCCCTTTCTCCCTCTCCCCCTCTCTCCATCTCCATCTCCATCTCCATCTCTATTATTTTTATCTCTATCACTATCCTACTGGTTCTGTTTCTCTGGAGAACCTTGACTGCTACACAAACTTACACCAAAATGCCATGCAATTCATGTAAGAGGAAGATCCAGTGAGGTTGGTAGTAACAAAAGAGGCTACATGAAGGAAAGAGGATTTTGAATAATTGGTAGGATTTTAACATACAACAAAGGGAGAGAAGGGAACATAGTAGCCAGAGGAACTTCATGGGTAAATGGATGGAAACTGTTAGTACACAGTAGACTTACAGAACAATGTGTGCAGTAATTTGGTTGGAGCATAAAGCATCAGAAGGGAAGAACCAAGAAATAAGGCTGGAAGATAGGTGGGGACAGTTTTTAACTTTATAGACTATGAAGAGACAGTAAAATTTCTAGTGAGGAAACTGACATAATTTATATTAATTGTGAGCTCAAGATGACCATTTGGTTGAGAGTAATATTCATAAAAATGGTTGATGTGAATTATATGTTTACTAGATGATATACTAAATATTATTCTAAGCATGTTAAATGTATCTTATTTTCCAACATTTTATATATAAAGTACTAGGAGTGTAAAGAAACTGGAAACTTTGCCTAAGAGTACATGGCCAGTAAGGAGCAGAGCCAAGACTCTAACATCAAAGCACATGCTCTCAACAAAGGCTTGAATATATCTAACAGTCCTTGCTACATTTGTGCCAATAGATAAATATCAGGTAGTCCCAGAAACTGAAATGAGAATTGGTCCGGAGTGTAATCATGCCACATAACTTGTTTATTTCCCTAAAAGTTGGTGGCTTTTGCTGCCCAAGCACATTCATTTATCTATCAAACATTTATTGAGCACCTACTTTTCCATGGTAACAAGACAAATTCCCTGCCCTCATTGAATATATAATCTTCTAGGACTATTAGAGTCATTTATTAACTCATCAGTTTATTCACTGATTCACTGATGCATTAAAAAATATTGAGTTTTTTTCTATGTGCTTAGCACTGTGCATCTTAGAATTAATAGTGTCAAATTAGGCAGTAAGTATGTGCAGTAGTACTTAGCATAAAAATGTCCTGAAATATTAAAAATGGATAAACGATATTTGCAGGAATATTCTCACCTGAAATGCTGCTCTAATTCCAGAGCAGATGGACGTTCCCCCTGAAGCCACTGTGGGTAACTGCTGCAAGAGTGTGCTTCTTTCATTGTTACTTGTTATTTGGATTAGTTTACTTTTGATGTTGGCACTACCGTCAAAGTGAACCATTCCAACCCAGGATCCATTTTCAACAGTCTGCAGCAGGAAATGTTTGGCTGCTTGATTCATTCGATTTAGGCGATCAGAACCCTGAATGAAAAAGCACAAAGAGAATAACCAAATAATTTCAACAGAAAGATAGTAGGAGATCACAAAAAATGAGAGAACGTAATTTGTTGGTAAGAATTTTGTAGTTTATTAGTAGTTTATTAAATTTTGTAGTTTTTAGTAGTTTATTAAAGAAAGAAATCATCAATTTTTCAATTGATAATTGGAAAACAGTTACATGTATTATGGGATATTATAGCACCAAATTTTGAAGAATGAATATGAATTAACCAGGTGATGGGGCCAGGGAGAGAAAATTTTCTCTATTCAATTATGAACTCCTCAAGATTATGGACCACTATTCCCAGAGCCTAGCCCAATTCCTGTCACAGAGGAGACCCTACTGAATATTGTAGAAGAAATGAAAGGCTGATTTGGCCATATCTTCTTCATGGTGATGCTTTTAGTCTGTGTTTTTTAGCATAAAGAGGCCATTCATATAGGTGCAGAAAATTAGATAAAGCCATGTTAATAATTTCCTTGGATGAGCCTTTTCCTTGATGTGGAATATGGGATTCAGTAGCCCTGAATCCACTCTATCCTCATATCTACCAAGTATTTCAGGTTGATAATGGGGGAATGGTCGGAAACAATTTCTATATTTCAATCTCTAGTTCTGATCCTCCAATTAAAGCTTTATTAAAGGGCCTCAAGGTCCTTCTCAGTAAACCCTCCATTTTCTGGATTTGGTTTAGTTCTACTTAACTCCTTTGGCTTCTGTCCTTCACGACAATATTTTTCTGCCCCTCTTGAAGTTATGACAATAAGAGGTGATGGGACTTTAGGCCACCATGAAATTTAGACAAACAGATGCAGATAAAGTGCAGTTTTATTTAAAGCTATTCATACTCAACAGTTCCCTTCATCTAGGAAAAATGGGCCATGACACTTACTGCCATGCTTCCAGACTTATCAAGAACTAAGCACACAATTCTTTGACTGATCTTCAGCAATGAGAAGACAGGAGCAGGAGGTGGTGCCTCCATTGGCATAGTGTAATTAAAATCCTCAGAACTGCTGATCACCTCCCATGTGCTTCTGGATTCGCACTTTTTGTTTTGTAGATTTGGAGCTTCTCGGTTATGGTTTTTTTCATTACAGAATTCCATGACCTGAAAGGTATGACGGTGAAAAAAGTAATTTTTACTTATCATTCATTTAAAAATATGACTACAAACTTAAAAATTGAAAAATCTTTTCTACAAATATGTTGTTTATTGAATGGAATATTATTCAGTGAGGACTCAACATTACAGTATACGATAGTAAGGTGGATTATCTATAATAAAAAAAATAACAACAATCGCTAATACTGAGTGCTTACCATGTGCCAGCCAATATTCAAAGAACTCTATATTAGCTCATCTACTCTCTCAGATCACCAGGACAGTTATTTTTAAAACATGATAACATGTCCTTAGGTTGTAAATTCCGGAAACAATGATTGGCATACTTACCGAATCAATACTTTGCATATACATTATGGATGTCTTTTCAGTTTGAACTTTATCAGGGAAAAATTGACAATCTTTTTCATACAGTTTTGTCTGAGAATCAAGTTTGCATCTTGTCGTTATACAGCTGCTTCCTTGACACTTATGGACTCTATTTAAACCAGAGATACCTGTGGAACACCTGAAAATAGGTGACAGTTAGTTTCTGAGGCAACCTAACCACTGACATTTTTGAAAATCTTAAGTGTCTCTATTCATGCTGATCATATATATCAAAGTTTTAATTCTTGTATGAGTATCACACAAACCCTATTCTGAAAAAAAATTAAGGTTTCCCATGAGAGCAAGATCTGATTTTCAAGAAATTGCAGGGGGAAATTTGAAGTGGGATTTCCCGTATAAACAATGGCTGAGTTCTCTGCTGTGATGAAAGCTGCCGCCGCCCTGCTTGGACTGATGGCCGGAGGCTGCCTTTTTCCATACACCTCTTCTGCTAGCCTTGTGGTGGAAAGTGCGCTGCAGGCATCTGGAGGAGGGAACTCGTGAAAGCATTCACTCCCTGTACCACCTTGGCTTGAAGTAATTTAGATTTCTTGTCAGAGAAGTTATCCTCAACAGATTTGAATGTGGCATAGTTACAATTATTTTTGATTAGTCAAGGAGTATTGTTATACAAAGGGGAAAGTGGCTGGAAGTTGAGTGATGAGCTGTCAAGGACAGTAAGTTGTACAATAAAATATGATGATGAATTGGCCACAGTTGGCAGGAATTACAACAAATGCGTTGGGATTTGAATATATCCCACCTTTTTTTTTTTTCTTTTTATATCCCACGTTTAAAATATGGTTATTCAAATTCTGGAGGCAGTAACTGGATTTCTTTCAGTCATTTAGGGAATCTTGTAAATATATCTATGTTTACATTGTCCCCATACTCATGGAAAATAATGAAGTTAACTATTGTAACAACCATGATGGATCTTCTGTAGCAGAGGTGAGATTTAGTGGGAATATCATGTTGACAAACTTACTAAATGTAATACTCTTTAAATGTATGTCCTGTTAGTTGGTGAGTTGTGGTAGAGCAGAGAAATGGCCTTCATCGATATCTTCTAGTTTTCAACCTGTAAAGTGGTAACAAATCCCTAGATCCAGCAGGGCATCTAACATTGCTTAGGCTGATGGCACCTGATTTTAAACCAAATCTCCCCAACCATCCTGCTCTCCAGCTGTCAGAAGCAAAAAGATTGTCTATTATTTATGATGATGCTAGATTGGTATTTAAAAATGCATGTTATAAATCTTCAAGAAGTTCCTATTTGGCTCCTTGAGGCTGGTTAATTTCTTACTCATCCCACCTTTAGCGCTACTTCTTGGCCCTTTTTGCTTATTCCTGTGAAACCAGAATAACTTTGTTCTATACAACACTTTACACAGATGCATCTTTGGCTCAAAGGTGTACTGGCAGCAATGGTAGAGAGCTATAACATATATCAAATTAGTTACCAAATGCTCTTGAAGTTAGTTTTGTGTTTTTAAATTAATAGCCAGCTACTTTAAGATATATTTCCTAAAGGAAACCACAAAAGCACTGTTTCATGATTAGGATCCATTATGTGTATTGTGACAAAATGAATGAATGGTATTTGGAAAGAAATCAAACTAAAGAAAATAAAGTAGTTACAGCTTAAAGTTATTGAAGAAATTAAATGCTCATGCCTTGTTGCTTCAATTTTTCTTGACTTAGAGCTGTAGAATGGCTCATCCTCATTGTACTCATCAAACACTCCCCACCGGAGATGGGCCCACTCATGGACAAGCACTCTGCCTGCGGG
>PVKH010010493.1:0-18218 GCA_004027955.1 Chaetophractus vellerosus | reverse complement strand
GGCGACCTGCCCTGCCCATGGCGGCTCTTGCCATGTCCGTGGCAGCTTCTTGCCCTGCCCACGGCGGCTCCGGCCCGCCCATGGCGGCTTGCCATTCTCAAGGCGGTCTGCCCGCTAGGAGAGGTCCCCGGGAATTGAACCCAGGGCCTCCCATGTGGTATGCCGGCGCCCTATCCACTGGGCTATCGAGCCGGCCCCCATATACTTTTAAACATATTCAGAAAGGTATTTGACTTCTGGTTTTATTCTACTCAGAAATTTGGTCAAATGCAGCAGTTAAATAATTCCACCTAAAATATTGGGCTATAGCTGCCTCTCAAAATTACCTCATGGGGAAATCTACTTTTAACACATCACATAGGTTTTCAGATATTATCAACAGAGTAAGAAGTTAATCTTGCACAGAGGTTAAAAATAGTAGAATTGGGGTCACATTATGGCTCAGCCTCTTATTAGCTTTCCAAGTTTCAGTTTCTTTACAAGTTTCAGTTCAGCCATCTATAAAATGGGGATAAAAATGTCTCATGGGATTGTTGTGATACTCAAATGAGAAATTATCTGGCAAATGGTAAGACTCTCCAAAGAGGGTAACATTAAGGGGTAGGAGAAGAGGAAATAGGAAGGAAGGGAAACTTAAAGATGACTTTTACTCCTAGTCATATAAACTCCAGAACAAAACAATGCTTCTGGGTCCTGATTATTAAAGTAGTGACAATTTAACCATATTCTAACCAGCTACTTTCTCAACATTAAAGTCTGAGAACAACTTGTCAGAGATGAGAAACCTCAGGTATTGCTTCCAGCAATACCACATGTTGGCATGGGATCTCTTTAAGCAGAAAACCAAAAATAGAGATTTGATCTAAAATAGAATGACTGAAGTAAAGTCCCTCACCTAAATCTCTTCCAAGTAAAAGTAGAAGGACTGATGAACTATGGAATGCAGCACAGGAGAAAAATGAGGACTTGATTTCAAAAGGCAAAGAAGAATGTATAATTAAAGCTTGGAATTATGATTTTGCCACTGTGTTCCCCAAGAATGTTACCAAGCAAAAGCAAGCTCAGTTTTCCTGATGTGCCTTAAAAGCCAATTCCTGAGACACTGGGATTCAGAGAGAGAGAAAGAGTTTGTTTGCACAAACAAAAGTGGTCAATCGCCTTAGAGGGCCCAAAAACTGCCTCCTCGTTCACAGAAATTCTAATATTTTATAACATCAGAGTGTTAATGAGTAATTGGGGTGGAGTTTGCATGGGTACTTTCATTAATAAACATTAAGGGGCTGATGAGGATGAGGGTGGGTAAGAAATCAGATGAGTCACAAAGTTACAAGCATTATCAGAGATCAAGGCACCTGGGAGAGAGGATATGGAAAACAAAGGTCAGCTACAAGGTTTTTCATAGGTTAGCAAACAGAGAAAGGTGGAGTGGTCACCCCTGCAATAGAAATGTTCATATAAAAAGGCAAAAACAATAACACTTTTTGAAAATATGGGTGGGCCAAGTGTCAAAACATAACATATTTGCACCATCAATAGCTTCAAAAACCCAATTCCTAGAATGAATCTAAATCATGACATTCTGGGCAAAACCGAACATAAGCCATTTGCCTATCTACAGACTTGCTCTTCTGTATATACCTGCCTCATAAGTGAAAACTAAATGTAAATCAATACTTGTATTAACAATAGTGTTTGAGGGATACACTTCTTCAGAAATCTCCTAACAAAAAATAAAAATAACTTGGTAGGTATGGGGTGATGTGAATTTAAACACAGAGATAGTTTCAGTCCATACAAATTATCTATGTGGAAATCTTCATTTATGAAAGTAAGAGTGTGGGAAAATGTACAGGGAAGGCAAAAGAACTGGAGGGTAGGGTAGAGATGAAGGGAATAGATAATCTTTGCTCAGATAAAACAGCACTGGGAAAAGCCTTCATATATGGTAAAAGCCAGAAATGATGAAGGATCAGACTTTCCCTGTTCTTCTAAAAGGTAAGAGAAACCAGCTCTTTACCTTCTAGTACTAACCACACCCAGAAAGATTTTTTAAAAATTTTGAAAAAGTTATTTATCCCATATTATCTCATAGTTACAGATAAAGGACCTACTATCAAAAGGCTGGTTGAGAGCAAACTTGAACATGTGAAGTTGGAATTAAAATAAAATTAATCAGTGAATGGTAAAAAATAATAATAATAATAATTTTTATCTAATCTGCCCTTTTGGGGAAGGAGCAAGGGACAAGCGAAGAGAACAGGAAGGTTAATCTACCCTGAGAGGAAAAACACACAAGAAAAGATGAGGCTAGAAAAGCATAAGACAAATTATAAAAATGTCCTAAATTTGCCCAAAGTAGCTCTATAAAGAGATAAATAAGTAAATAAACTACCATCACACTAAGGTATCGTTCATCAGGTTGCTATCAGTAAGTGCAGTTCTGCTTCACCTGTCTTTGAAAATGTGCTTTTTAAACTGGTTTCACTCAATTTACCAGGAATTCTTACCCAAAAAAAATTGCTATTCTAGCAATATGAAAGGTTAGTGTTTTTCCATTTATTGTCTATTGGCTATTTTTTATTGATTCATAATAGCTCAATTTTTTCAATTTTAACATGAGCCATTAATGCACTGATTATTCTTCTAGATGCTAAATTGTGTTTAGGAATTTGAAAAGTTGACTGAGTCCTAATGTTATACAAAAAATATATAAAATGTCTGCATTCAATATAAAAGAAAACTAAGGCAAGTCTCCCCCTGCAGCACACCCACAATCTGTATCTCAGATTGTATACTGTTTTTCTTTACCTGTTTCTTTTTGTTGTTGTTGTTATTTTTCTTTACTTGTTTCTTAATAAACTCTTTACTCCCTTGCCTACCCTAAGGCATGTCCTTAAATTCTTTTATGCCATCAATTACTGTTTCTTTTCTTGCTTCTTAATACACATTTTACTGCCTTGCCTACCCTAAAAAATAAAAGTAAAGCTAAGTTCAGGGAACAATGTCAATTGCTTGAAGACAGAATTGGTGATTTCGAGGATAGAACATCTGAACTGGAAAAGACAGAACAGAAAGAGAAAAGAATGCAAAAAAATGGAACAAACTCTCAGGGACTTGAATGACAACATGAAAAGCACAAACACACATGTTATCAGTGTCCCAGAAGGAGAAGAGAATGGAAAATGGGGAGAAAGAATATTTGAAGAAATGATGACCAAAAACTTCCCAACCCTTATGAAAGACAAAAATATCAATATGCAAAAAAGACAACAGGCCCCAAACAGAATGAATTTCAATAGACCTACTCTGAGACACATTCAGGATGACAAGTATCAGAGATTACGAGAGGATTCTGAAAGCACCAAGAGAGCAAAGCATCACATACAAAGGAACCTCAATAAGATTAAGTGCTGAACTCTCATCAGAAACCACTGAGGTGAGAAGAAAGTGGTATGATGTATTTAAGGTGCTGAAAGAGAAAAACTGCCAGCTAAGAATTCTGTATACAGCAAAACTGTCCTTCAAAATGAAGGCGAGTTTAAAGTCTGCACAGACAAACAAAAACTGAGATAATATGTTACCAAAAGACCAGAATTACAAGAGATACTAAAGGGAGTGCTGCAGCCTGAACGGAAAAAACAAGAGTGTAGAGATGATAATTCTTAGGAAGGGTAAATTAAAGGGTAAAAAAACAGACAATAGTAAGTTATGACAACAGAAAGCCAAAGGATAAAATGGACAAACTAAGTAATGCCTTTACAGTAATGATATTGAATGTTAATGGCTTGAACTCCCCAATCAAAAGACATAGACTAATAGAATGGATTAAAAAATATATAAGCCATCTATATACTATCTGCAAGAGACTCACATCAGACATAAGGACATAACCAGGTTGAAAGTGAAAGGGTGGGAAAAAATATGCCATGCAAATAGTAACCAAAGAATAGCTGGAGTAGCGATCCTAATATTGGACAAAATAGATTTTAAGTGCCAAACTGTTATATGGGATAACGAATGTCACTATATATTAGTAAAAGGGACAATTCACCAAGAAGAAATAACTATACTAAATATTTCAAGGATAAAAATGAACAAAGTATACCAAAAATCTAGACAATGTAGACGAGATGGACAAATTCCTAGAAACATATGAACCACCTACAAAGACCCTAGAAGAAATAGAACACCTCAGCAAACCAATCACAAGTAAAGAAATTGAAACAGTCATCAAAAACCTCCCTAAGATGAAAGGCCCAGGACAAGGTGGCTTCAGAGGTGAATTCTACCAATCATTCAAAGACGATCTAATACCAATCTTGCTCAAGCTCTTTCAAAAAATTGAACAGGAAAGAATGCTACTCAACTCATTCTGTGAAGCCAACATCACCCTAATACCAAAACCAGATAAAGATACTATGAAAAAAGGAAATTACAGACCAAGATCTCTAATGAATATAGATGGAAAAATCCTCAACAAAATACTTGCAAACAGAATCCAAAAGCACATTAAAAGAATTATACACTACTATCAAGTGGGTTTTATCCCAAGTATGCGACGGTGGTTCAACCCAAGAAATCAATTAGTTAAATAAACCACATTAATAAATTGAAGAAGAAAAAAATCACATGATCCTCTCAAATGATGCAGAAAAGGTGTTTGACAAAATTCAGCATCCTTAGTTATATGAATAGAAAGAAGCTTTCCCAATATGGTAAAGTGTATATATGAAAAACCTACAGCTAGGATTGTATTCAACAGTTAAAGACTGAACACTTTCCTGCTGAGATCATTAACAAGACAAGGATGCCCACTGTCACCACTGTTATTCAATATTGTGCTAGAAATTCTAGCTAGAGCAATTAGGCTAGAAAAAGAAATAAAAGGCACCCAAATAGAAAAGGAAGGAATAAAACTTTCACTATCTGCTGATGACGTGATCCCATATCTAGAAAATCCTGAGAAAGTCACAAGACAGCTACTAGAACTAATAGACAAGCAAAGTGGCAGGATACAAGATTAATATGCAAAAATCAAGTGTATCTAGACACTACTAATGAGCAATCTGAGGAGGAAATCAGAAAAAAAATCCACTTATAACAGCAACTAAAAGAATCATATATTTAGGAATAAACTTAACTAAGGACATACAGGACCTGTATTCAGAGAACTACAAAACATTGCCAAAAGAAACCAAAGGAGATTTAAATAAATGGAAGGACATTCCGTTTTCATGGACTAGACTCAATATCAAGATGTCAATTTTACCAACACTGATTTACAGATTCAATGCAATCCCAATAAAAATCCCAACAGCCTTTTTTGCAGAAATTAAAAGCCAATTATCAGATTTATTTGGAAGAGTAAGGGGCCCCAAATATTTTTAAATGTCTTTAAAAAGAAGAATGAAGTTGGAAGACTCTCAGTTCCTGACTTCAAAGCATATTATTTAGTTACAGTGGTAAAAGAAACAGCATGGCACTGGCATAAAAACAGACAGATCGACCAATGGAACCTAATTGAGAACTCAGAAATAGACCTTCACAGATCTATGATCAAGTGATTTTTGACAAGGCTCTCAAGCCCTCCCAGCTGGGCCAGAACAGTCTATTCAACAAATAGTGCTGGGAGAACAGGATACCCACATCCAAAAGAAAGAAAGAGGACCCTTATTTCACAACTTACACAAAAATTAACTCAAAATGGATCAAAGACCTAAATATAAAAGTGACAACCATAGAACTCTAGAAGAAAATGTATGAAAATATCTTCAAGATTTTGTGGTAGGCAGAAGTTTCCTAAACTTTACTCCCAAAGCATGAGCAACAAAAGAAAAAATAGATAAATGGGACCTCCTCAAAACTGAATCCTTTTGCAACTTGAAGGACTTTGTCAAAAGAGTGAAAAGGCACCCAATTCAATGGGAGAAAATATTTGGAAATCACATATCCGATAAGGGTTTAATATCCATGATATATAAAGATATACTACAACTCAACAATAAAAAGACAAACTACCTGATTATTAGACATTTGTCCAAAGAAGAAATACAAATGGCAAAAAAAACATGAAAAAAAATGATCAACATCACTAGCAATTAGGGAAAGGCAATCCAAAACTACAATGAGATATCATTTCATACCTATTAGAATGGCCATATTAAAAAGTCAGAAAACTACAAGTGTTGGAGAGGATGTGGAGAGATAGGAACACTTATTCACTGTTGGTGGGAATGCAGAATGGTACAGCCACTGTGGAGGACTGTTTGGCAGTTCCTAAGGAAACTGAATTTAGACTTGCCATGGGACCTGGCAATGCCACCAGAAGAACTGAGAAAAGTGACACAACACAAATAGATATCTGCACACCGATGTCAGTAGCGGCGTTATTCACAATTGCCAAAAGTTGGAAACGACCCTGGTGTCCATCAACTGAAGAATGGATAAACAAACTGTGGTGTATATACACGATGGAATATTATGCAGCGGTGAGAAGAAATGAAGCATATGACAACATGGATGAACCTGGAGTACATTATGCTGAGTGAAGCAAGTCAGACACATAGGACAAATACTGTATGATTGCACTATTATGAACTAATTATACTGTGTAACTTATGGCGTTAATAATTAGAATATAGGTCACCAGAAAATAGAATGAAGGTAGAGAATGGAAAGCTGATGATTAATCTGTGCAGAATTGGTTAAAAGGTTGTTTGTAAATCTTTGGAAATGAATAGAAATGGTGAGTACACATCATAGTATTTGTAACTAGCAAAGTTATTATATGGGTATGACAGTAGTTGAAAGAGAAAGTCTAAGGACATGTACATTATTAGAAGGAAAGCTAATAACTGTAACATGAGACTGTAATAAGTGAAACCTCATGTGAAATACAAATATGGTTGGTATTGCACACATAAGACTGTTTTCACAAAATAAATACAAATAAGCTAGAGAGACGGAAACAGAATAGCAGCTACGTATGGGAGGGGAAGCATAGAGAGATAGATGAGTTTTTTGTGGGTTTTTTTGGGTTTTTCTGGTTTTTTGTTTATTATTTGTTGGAATAATTAAAATGCTCTATTAATGATTGAAGTGATGAATGCACAACTACGTGCTTATAGCAAATAATTGTACACTTTGTACACTTTGGATGGATTTATGCTTTATTAATATGTATCAATAAAATTAATTTGTTAAAAAATAATAATAAAATAAAATTTAAAGAAAATTTTTATGACTTTTCCTCTGCCTTTCTTGTTATGCCTGGTAATGTTGATCACTATCTACAGCTTTATATGCTGAAAGAAGTTTTCAATGACTCAGACTCAATTATCATTCCAGAAAAAAACCTCCATAAAGATATTAACTATACTTCTCAATCAGTTTCTTCACTAATCCACTGCATTATTTTGAATGTCAGGTCACTAAAATTATTCATGTGCATTTCTACAGGTTCTCAAACAGTCACCATGATTTAAAGAAATCAGACTGTGGGCAAATAAAAAGTAAAAATTATATGATTCACTGGATTATTTTGTTTTAGAACCTACCCATTAAGCTGATGATTAAATGCATGCCTATTTAAATGATTAAATATCTTTTATTAAACAAAACACCCAAGAGATAGGCAAGGTGACACATTTGTCATTATTTTGTTAAAAATATGCCCTATTTTTTAAATTCCAAATACAGCTTCTGAAGTATAAGTTTAACAGGAATCTCAACAATTTGAGGAGGTCTAATATAACCCTATTGTTTTACATTCAAAATGTGAATACAGAATTATTATACCAAAAGTTATGGAATTATAAATTTAAGTTATATTTGAAATACTTTTACTAATACTTCTTCATATAACTATTTTAAATGTATCATCTTACATCTTAAATTATTTAAGAACATAATATGTGGCTAGTGAGGATGGAAAAGCTGAAATAAGCCTTAAAGAATTTAGTCTGACTCCCTGGTTGTATATTTGAGAAAACAGCATGAATCAATGAACTTACCCATAAACCCCAGCAAGATAGTGATGGCAAGAGTACTAAAATCTGTTTTTTCCACACACAAAATCTTATTTGGTTCTTTCCTTCCACTTGATTTCTCACCTCATCTCTTCTTCAAAAACCTTTTGCCAATAGGAGATAGCACAACTAGCAAGTAAAATAATGCACCTCTCTATACTTTAAAATAAATAAAATCTAAAGAATTGGAGGGATTTAATGAGATGTTACATGTAAAGCATTTTACTACAGGGATGGCACTTATTAAACAGTCATCAAATGGTGACTCTTACTATTATCATTAATATCATTTTTACAAGGAGTGTAGAGTTAATTTTTTTACGTACACATATTCATGTACTAAGCTGAGGATCCATTTGACACGTCTTTTCAACTTGTGCTTAACTACCTTTAGTAGTCTTTTTCTTAGATTTGCAAGACACCCACAATGACCTTGATTTTTCTTTTTCTTGCACTTGTATGGATGCTATATCCCAATATTTCCAAGTAATAACTGGACAGGTCCCCTTGGCCTTGGAGGTACATTCTCAAGACCCCACAAAGGATATTAAAATGTGACCCAAATATAGCCTGAGAAAGACTATAACTTTAAGTGGCCTCTCCAGTTAAAATCCAGGGAGCTATTACAGTTAATGGTGACAACTGCAAACTACTGCCATCCATAAGCCATTTTCTCGAAACCACCCTTGAAGTGGGGGCGGGGGCGAGGGCAGTAAAGGAGCAAAGTATTTCTCCTCCAGCTAGTCTTCTGCAGCCTCACACCAACGTTCTGGAAATGAATGAAAGGCTCTGTGATGGCCTAGAGAAACCAGGGAGGTCTCCGGGGTTGGTAGAGGGAAACTGCGGTTCACAGGAGAGAAACTCAGGACACACATTAAAAACAAAAAAAAAACAAAACAAAACCCAAAAAAAACTATCCAAAATCATCTCAACTAGACTAGGAACCCACCCACCACCAGTTATGGGAGGAGCAGGGGGAGGGCGGCTGTAGTTCTGTCAGAAGGTGGTTCTGACAAAGGCAAGGCCTGGGGCGAGCAGTGCGCCGAGAAGACCAGGGGTTAAGAACGCGGGTCGGGGCAGCACTGCGGGGCGGCGCGGGGGCGGCGCCGGGACAGGTGAGCGCGGCAGGAAAGGCGGGCGGGGGCCGAGGGGCAGGGGCCAGCGCGAGCAGCCGCGTGGCCCCAGCTCCTGCACACACTCACCGGCGCCGGCTGGCTCCTCTCGCTGCCGCCGCTCTCAGAGCCGCCAGCGGCTCTTCCCCCTCCTCCTCCTCGTCTCCTCCAGCGCCGCAACCGCTGCCGCCCTGGCCGGGCCGCACTCCCCTTCCGCTTCCGGGAGCCCGAATGCCAGGGTTGGGCCGCATGGGTGCCCTCCAGAGCTAGAAGGGCCGGGCCGCCGCGGTCAGCCTCGTCCTGAGGAGCTGCGGTGGGAGCTGCCGAAGGCCGAAGGGCCGGAGAGCACGCCGTGGGCAGGAGGCGACGCGCAGCGGCCCCCAAACCGCGTGCCCCGCCGGACCTCCATCACCGGAACACGCACACCTGACGCGCCTTGTGCCTCCGCCCCCGCTGCTGTTACTGTCCATACTCTGTTCCAGCCGTTTTTCTCTTTGTCTCCACACCTGTACCGTCCCCGTCTCCGGAGGGCGAGGAGACAGGCTTTCCTTTAAGGATCGCATTTGTCCTCCTTTCCCTCCGGGGGACATGGCCAACTGGCCCCTGTTACCCCTGACGCGTTGTAGACGTCCCACGATACCATGCTTCAGAGTGTTTTCCGCACCATCGGCATCCTCTGGGAATTTACTAGAAGTGCACAGTTCTCAGGCTTACTGAATCAGTATCTGCATTTTAACAGCGTCCCCAGGTGATTCCTACCTGTGCACCTTAAAGCTGGAAAATCACTGCAGTCTAGTGCATGGTATTGCCTAGTTGAGACCCTCTGTGGGGCAAGGGCCAAAGTTGCGCCGGACAGCCAAGATTTTTCCTGTTCCGGTCAGCAACTTAAATCCATATTCAGACAGGCTTTACTTAGTATTTCAGGGGACTTCCAAAAGTTGTCTTCCCAACCTTGCAACCTAGGAAATATAAATTCAGATTGCTAATAATCCACCTTTTGGTCTAAATTGATATTTTTTTCAAACACCAGAGATACAGTTTCCCTTCCTGACTCAGCTGAAAGTGCTTTGGGAAGGTTAAAATGCTAGCAGTAATGTGGAGCACGGATTTTTGTACCTTGATGCTGCAGGAAGAAATAGTGTGTGGATGGAAGACATACTACATTCTGCATAAAATCCTTACAAATTGGCATTGAAAGCACTCCACAAACTGATGCTGACCTACCTCTCCATTCTTAGTTCCAACTAGCAGTAACTCTCCAGTCAAGTTGACTGCACGTTCTTACCTAATAAGCTTGATTCATTTCCCCATTCTAGAATGCCCTACACCTTCCTCTCTGATGATCTTAATCTTATCTAAATTTGGGAGCCTGTTCAAATCCCACCATAGATCTTCCTCTCTACTGTTTATATAGCACTTACATTGTAGCTTGTTTTGGGCTATTATGCTACCTTGTATTGCTAGGTATTTTTAAATGGGTTATGTTGTGGTTTCCGAACTAATTTCAAACACCTTGTGCCCTCAAAGATCTAGATCTGTGGTTCTCAGAGTGCAGTCTCCAGAAAAACAGCATCAGCATCATGTGGGAACTTGTGAGAAATGCATATTCTCAGACCCCACCCCAGATCTAATGTATGAGAAATTATGAAGGTAGAGCTCAGCAATCTGTGTTTTAACAAGCCTTCCTGGTGGATCTAATGCATGCTAAAATTTTAGAACTACTGACCTAGAATATTGCCTCATACCCCCATAGGAACCCAGTAGTTGAGGTTGATTTGACTATATGCAAGTTTTATTGCCTTTTGGGTTGACAAACAAGCTCCCCCATTCATGCAGAGCTAGGTTGGAGGTCTGTCACAATTGCTTTTTGGAAGAATTATCTTCCTTGGTTTTCATAATGCATTTGATATAGTAGGATTTGGTTTGTTTAAAAGGAAGGAAATAATACAGATAAGGAGACATTCTGGAGGAAGAAGAAACAGGCGGAGTCTTCCTCCCTAAATCCAGGTACCCAATAGTACACCTCTTTGATAGGGAATCATTTGTGGTAAATGATCTCAATGAGTACCAAAACAAGAATTAGTTGATGAGCACATGAATTCACATGACAATTGGAAGTGCGCATATTTTTCATTCCTTTTTTTCATGAGTTAGCCTGTCTTTTAGCCAACTTAACTCCACAGAAAATTTTCTAGGAAAACCATGGAAGGGAAGGAATGACAGGAAAATATTCTCAAAATCATGAGTCTTTTTAGCATGGGCAGTTAAGAAGTATAATCAAGGTCAAGTCATCCAGTTATATCATTCATGCTAAGTATTGATTGTAATGTCTTGTAACGCATATACTCAGAAACCCATATCATCATGAGGGTGTGGGGGAGATATGCCATCTTAATCCTTTTGAGGAGTTTTTCTCTTTAAAGCTGGAAATAAGATTCATCATGCATTATTTTTTTTTCCTTCCAGATTTCTATTCTACTTCATTGTGCCTGTGGCTGACTGAAATGTGACTATTAATCAAACTAGCATTTATCTGGGAATAGAAAAAATAGGCAAGGACAAGTAGTATTGCTGCCACTGCCAACTAAGCTTCTCAACAAAGGCACAGGCAAGGCATTTATGTGGGTAAATTTAGCCAACTACTGTGCTTCTGTGCCATGACTGGGGAGAACCGGGTTTAACTGCTATTTCCAAAAGTCAGTCCAGTCCAGAGTTTAATCAGTTTTGGCTAATAGCCCTTGGCAGCTTTGGGTGGATGGTGCTCTCCACCTGCCCAGCTGGGTACCATGCCCTAAGCACCCACAATTGATGCACATTCATGATTTCTTGGTGGCTTATAGTCATCTCCCCCATCTGTTTGAGTGGCAGAGTGCCCATTCCACAGCAGTCTAATATTCTAATCATTGTTCTTAACCTCTTTTGGGTTGCACTCTCTTTGATCAGGTGATGAAAGTTGTTGACCCTCTCTCCAGCAAAATATAGGCATACATAAGTATACAGATAGCTAGATAGACAGACATATATATATATATATAAAGTTTCACAAGCTATTCTCACCTTCCTGCACCTCCAGAAGACCGCAATGAAGTCCATGAACTTCAGGTTTAGGATTTGCCCTAGGATATAGGGAGTACATTAAATGAATTTTTTCCAAATGTCAAGGACAAGTCTAAAACACCACTGGGTGCTTAAGAGACCAAATAAAACAAGCGCTAAATAGAGTTACAAGTGCTAAATAGAGTTACAGGCACAGTGCTACAGAAATGCTGCTACTTTCAACAGGGTTGCTTAGGGGTGGCTTGTTGGACAAAGAAGTTCTTGCATCAAGCCTTTAAGTAGAATGGCTTTCAACTGGGATAAAGGAGAGAAAGAAATTCCATCATGAGGAAAAGTGTGAGCAAAGGCATGGAGACATGAAAGTACAAGGGTCCATCTGGCATGACTCAAATATAAAATTCATGGAAAGACAGAAAAGGGAATGGAAAAGTAGAATAGAGAAAAAACTGTGGTAAGCCTCAGATACAATGCTATTTACAATTCAGAGCCATTAAGCTTTTGGAGAAGGATAAAAATCTGCTCTGAGCTAAAGAAGACTCAATTAGTAAGAGCTGTGGAATCATCAAAAGGCAGAATGGTGGGGCATTTGGAAAGATTCTAAATAGGAACCTGTGAGTGATGCCATCTGGCTTTGCCTCAACTCTTTTTTTTTTTTTTTTAACTTTAACCATCATTGTTTTAATCTAAAGGGAAACAATAGGACCTCTCAAAAGTTATTACTTTGAGAATTTGGTTAAATTAGATCCACTTATTAATGGTAAAAGCATAAGCGTAAGCATTCCTGATCATGAACTTTTCCAGTTTTTTTAAGCATTCTTGATTTTAAAAAATTTTTTTCAAGTACACTTTTCAAATTTTTAAGATCTTTTAAAAAGAACTGTAACAAAGTTAAACTTTTGTGGTTTTAAAAATAGGGAAAGCTAGTTCAATCCATGTAGTGCAAAACTATGGAACACTTCACAAATGTGCCTGTCATCCTTGCACAGGGTTCATGCTAATCATCTGTATTATTCCTATTTTAGTATATGTGCTGCTGAAGCAAGTGCTGCCTCAACTTTTTAGGGTGGCTTGATGCCTGTTGTAAAAGTGTCAATTAAAGTAAATCAAGACAAATCTGAGATTCTTATACTTGGTTAAGTGCCAAGAGGGAAATGAATCCTTGTGACTATTTAGGTGAGTTTAGAATCCAGGACCCTGTAAGAGTTAAAATCTATTCGAGATTGAAAGAATGAAAATCAGCTCCGGCTGAGAAAAGCAAAGAAACCCTGCCATTCACCAGGCTGGAAGGACAGTCACAGATAAAGCCAGCTATAAATTTAACAGAAAACACTTCCTCCCAAGATCATGCCTCAGTTGTAAAATATCATAATAAACCCTTGTTTGGGTGCATACTGCTTTCTTTACCAGTGATGCCTCCAGAATGCTTTGCTATTTTCATTCATTACTGGGGATACCCAATTGCTCAGCCACCTTTGACGCATGATAGCACCCAATACCTAGTTGATCCCCTCTTTACCTAATCCTGCCTCAAAACAGCAAACAGTCCAAAACTGATCCCACGCTTCCTTTAGACCCTCTTCAGAATCCTTCAGGGGGAGCTCAATTTACAAAAGATGCCTCCTGTCTCTCTCTTGTCTAGTGGCATTCAGGCATGCTGCTGTTCCTTCCTTTGCAAGGCAATAAATCTGATTTTGTCAGACTACAGTCTTATTCCTGGTAGTCTTTGTCTAAGCTTCAAGATCCCATTTGATAACGAAAGCCTTCTTCCACCAGAGCTCAAAGACAAGGCTCTTCAAGAATGAGGGCTTCATTTCTGTGTCAGTGTCACGATAGAGGATCTGCCATTCTCAGCACTGAAGCTTTGGAGAAATGTGGATTGAGGTAGAAGCCAGAGGGGAAAATGCTTTAAAAAATTTGTGAATAGTGTCTATTCAAACACAAGCTTATTTAAGTAAATGGGATTATCAGAGTACCAAGATAGTGGGCAAATAAAATGGGTCTAAAAGGATGAGGAAAAGTCTTGCTCTGGCTCAATGTAAAGAACATATGAAAACTAGGGTAATTTTATTTTATTTTATTTTATTTTTTTTATTTTTTTTTTTTGCCTTCAGTCTTTCACCATTGAGCACAATGAAAACTAGGGTAATTTTGATGGCCCAGACCTCTTTGCAGGAAGGACAGCAATTGAGTGAGATTGACTTTCATTAAGAGATTTCATTATAAAGACAATAGCACAAAAAGCCAAACTTCATAGTGATAGTTTGTGGGAATCTAGGGCTGAAGCAAGTTCAAGGTCATGATATGGCTTCTGGAGATCTCTACCAGTAGGGTCAATTGAGACTGTGAGAGTGGTTAGGCACCAAGGAAGGGAGTATAGTAAAGAGAAGAAAGGCAAGGGCAAAATCTTGAGAAACTACAGAATATTTAAGGATCAGATAGAGAAAGAATTGATTCCAGAATCACTTATGTTCCAATGACCAAGTCAATATACCCATCTTTGCTTCTAATGAACTCCAGACTCCTAAATTCAAGGAGAAGCTCCATCTAGATGTTTGCTATGAGGGCTCAAATGTGGTGCAAAGCCTTTGGGACCAGCCATGGAAAATAAGAAAAGGAACCATTGTTTTATAAAAGCAGGCCAAACCTCCCTGCCCCCTTTCCTGTAAGAGACCTGTGGTTATTTGCATGGAGAGATACTATAAAGTATCCTCTAGTGCCCCTTTAATATTTAATTATTGTCCTTTAAATATGCCATTTATCTCTATTAATAGCTTAGGGAGAAACTTGTCACTTTGTATCTCAGTAAAGGCAAAGGAAGGTGTAAATGGGTTTTATCATTGGCCCCTAATTTCTGCGACAGAAAGAATGAGTTGTAAGAAGGATCAGAAATCTCTCTCTTGACTGGGAGATTATCGGGTCTGATCTGCTTGCAAGCACATGGGAAAAATGTCAAGTCAGGGACCCAGGATACTTTCGGCAAACATGTTCCTTAAAGGTCCAGATAGAAATAGTTTTGGCCTTGTGGGTCATACAATCTCTTGTCTCAACTTATCAACTCTGCCATCATATTGCAAAGCAGCCGTACACAGTACATAGACGAATGGGCGTAGCTGTGTGCCAATAGAATTGTATTTACAAAAACATGTCACAGCTTGGATTTGGCCCCTGTGTGTTAGAGTTTGCTGACTCCTGCTTTGGATTGTAGACTCCCAATTCCAGAAAGGCAGAAGAGTATAGTGATGCAAGATTGCCTGGTTTTGACTCCCTGCTCTAACACTACTAGATGTGTGTGTCTTAATCACCCTATTCTTCAATTTCCTCATCTGTAAATGAAGGCTAATAACAGTCATCATCATAGATTTTCAGAGGATTAAATGAATTTATATATGTGACGCATTCAGACCTGGACCGGTCATTAGGAACGGCTCAATATATCTGTTACTACTGTTACCTTTATGCAGAGGATTGAAGACATTGTTGGTGACATCTAAATATTATTTGGATTTTGCTTTGGATAAGGAATAAGAGCATATAAAGCTCTCACATTGGTTTCTGTCTCTTGCTGTTTCCAAATTTTCTACCTCATTGTAATTTTTTTTAAGATTTATTTTTTATTTTCTGCTTTTATATATTTTTTCATTACCTACAAAATTGTGTAGAACAGAGTGTAAACTATAATGTAAACTATAGTCCACAGTTACCAGTAATGCTTTAATATGTGTTCATCAATTGTAACAAATGTACCACACCAATGAAGGATGTTGTTAATGTGGGAAAGTGTGGGAGGGGTAGGGGGTGGGGCATATGTGAATCCCTTATATTTTTATGTAACATTTATGAAATCTAAAGCGTCTTTAAAAAATTTTTTTAAATGTAATAAAAAAATCTAGCACAGATCTTTCCACATTGGAATTATCTGTTTGATTATTCATCTTCCCCATAAGACAGTGATTTCCATGAAAAAGCAGATCCAGTCTTATCTGTGTTTGTCTTTCCTTTGCTTCCCACTATGGAAGATCCATCATAGGTGTTCTATTCTTTGTGGAATTAATGAATGATGAAACTAAAAAAGTACAAAGGAAGAGTCAGAGTGGTTGGCAGGAGAGGTCTGGTTCTAGTCTTAACCATTGTTTAAACTGAAGGGTTTCCAGAAGTCAAGTGACAGGACAAGGAAGAGGATGGTCAAGAATCTGCAGGTCTGCAGAACAGTTCATCATGAGGCTTGAGAAAAGACCATTGGGTGTGATGACTAGAATTTTCCTGAGGAACTCAGTGATTTTTAGTAGCTAAGTAATATAAACTAAGGAGAGAGTACATTATTTGGAAATGGAGGCAGCAGGCATAGATTATTGTTGCAAGAAGAGTGGTAATAAAAGGAGATATGTATTTGTTTCTTGCTTTTTTTAGGATGGAGGAGGCCTGGGGTTGTCTCTAAGTAAAGACCATGAAAATAGAGAAGACAAGTTAGAATTGGGAGCTTAAGCAACGCATGTGGCAGGCACACTTGTAGAACCAAGAGTCCATAGGAGAGTTATCTTTGACTAGAAGAAGAAACAGTTACTTATTTTTTCAAAATCAGATGCAAAACAAAGAGCAGGATGGTGACTAGGTGGTAGATTTTGAAGGGGAGTGGAGTGAAGCTGAGAGTTTTCAATCAATGACTTCAGTTTTCTCAGTGTGGCCACAAGAATAGGAGGTGTTGATCTCTCACAAAGGGAAAGGAAAGAGGAGCGTGCTCAGCACCAGGAAGAGATGAAGAGGCTGGAGGAGACAGCCCATACCACTCATGTGGAGACAATGTGGGCTAGGGGAGTAAAATTATCTCTGAGTACACATGTCAGGGAAAACCCGGGTGCCAGATGTAATAAAAATAGGACTTACTGCTGTATCTTATGGTTCCAAAACACTTTGGCAAGTTCACTTTTGTTGGTTTCCAAATATGTTAATACAGCTGACCAGCTTGGGGTTCACAGCATCCACATTAATAGGTGGAAAAATTCAGGCCACTCGGCATTTCACTTTTTGACATCCTGTAGTGCACAGGAAACCTCAGACTTCACTGGTAAGAATGTGACTGACATGGGTGCACTAGCAAAGAGAGATGCCTGTGAAAATTCCATAGGAAATGCAGGCTCGGGGTGTGGTGATGGAGAAGAGCATGGGGAAGAAAATAATTGAGGAATTCAGTGGAACTAAAGATTGACCAACTACTTAGAAGTCACTGAGCACATCTTGGGTTTATTAAATAGTGTGCTGCTTTGGATACTACACACACACCACACACACACACACACACAATTTCTGTTCATATATTTGTTTTTTGCTCTCTTAGTCAAGGAATAACTTTCAATGTATCTGCATTTCAAAATCAAAAAGTCACTCCTGAGCTCCCGAACCTCCTCTAGCATGCAACCTCCCCGTTCACCCCTCCTCCTCCTATCTCACTTTTTGCTCTTTGGGAAGAACCTGGAGATAAGGCCCTATGGTACCATGTAGGCAAATAATGAAATGGGGCAGGCCTTCCGTTTGAAAAATCCTGTGCCCTGAAATCATCCCCAGACCTGGGTTTCTGAAAACCAGCGTTCATTGAGAGACTCCTGAAGCGGTCCCATCACAGTTGTGTTGTCATTTATTAATTACTGTGGGAGCCACCAGCTGTCATTATGAAATCTTTTATGGGCACGCTGTAAATATTAAAACAGCATGTTAAATTACACCATGTGAAGCAGCAGCTGATGCTGTTTTATGGAGACAATATTACAGAGTGTGCAGAAATATCACACTACAACTCCCATGATTCCTATTTCTTATGGCTCCCCTGAAGCATGACGCCAGGCCACAATGTTAACTCTTTAATCACAGCAGGGAGTCGTTTGACTGATCATTTACACTGAAGCAAACCATGTCCCTTTAGCTAGCGTGTGTAGTTAACGATGTAGATACCTTTTTATACATGTACTTCCTATTATAAAAATGAGGACATGAGGACTTTCTTTGAGGTTTCCCAGGGCAGAAACGAACA